>JAOTQK010000020.1:13512157-13523553 GCA_025642025.1 Rhododendron ferrugineum
CCCATTGGTACCTATATAAATTGTTCCCAATTCAAAAAAAGCCTTCTTATTTTTTCGGAAGAGGGCTTCTTATTGGACAAAAAATAAGTTCTTATTTCGTTTCCGGAACGGAGCCTTAGAAAATTGAACCGGCCTGTCATTTACCCTTTGATTTAGTTTGGATCGTTTGTGTAGTCTTTTTAGGCCCACAATAATGATCCAAACCATTTAATTTTTAAAGCTCGTTGAGAATATTATCATGTCAAAATTACATTGATTGGATATTGTTTGATATGATTTCGAAATGCATTAAGTTTGGGAAGCCGTTCAAAAAAAAAAAGTATGCTCCGCTGGATTGTAATTCATTTGACACAATTATCCGAAGATAAATTCACTTCAATATTGTATTAAACGATATTCGATCAACGTAATTTTTGGTGTGGTCAATGTTGTTGATGAGTTCTAAAATGTCAACGGTTCTGATTATTGTTGTGGTGAAGTTCCAAGGAAAAAATGATTCAAAATTTTCAATGTCTAGCCCTTTAAAAATAAGAAAGGAAAATGAGAAACATAAATTTTTAAACCTATATTTATCTAGTGAAATGAGTCGATCATATTTCAAAATTATGAGTAACAATCAATGTTATCAATCCCGTACTGTACCGGCCAGTACGTATCGAATTTGAGAGAAAACGGTACTCTGACCCCCTAATACCGGCCATCTGGGGAAATACCGGCCGAGACTCGGGTACCGGTAAATTCGCCCGAGTTTTTTTTTTCCATTTTCTTCTGGTGGGGTACGTTTAACCCAAAAACAAAAAAAACTATTCTGTTACGTTTGGGTTTAACAAAAAAAACAAAAAACAAACGTTTCAGAATTGGGAAAATGACGGCCAATGACGTGTTTTGATAATTAATACCCGCTAAGGATATTTTCAGTATTAACAAATGTTCTTAGCTTGTCCTTGACAGATATTAATTATCAAAACACGTCCTGGGCCGTCATTTTCCCTTCAGAATTTTAGCAAAACATGGGCTTAACCATAGTACGTGCGCGAGACTCAAATCCCGGATTTGCACCCAGTTAATTGTTTTCCGAATCAATTTTTTCAAATTGCCTTTGGCTACAACCCATTTTCCTGAGCGCATGAGACCTCTTCTTGGGTTCTCATTCACAAGCCCACTAGTGTGCAAAGTTATTTAAGGTGGAAAAGAGTTTTGTAACTAAGCAATGTGGGACAAGAGGCAAACACATAGGTATTTAATGATGAATTGCATGGTATGAGGGATTTTTTTGAATTATAATTATATATAATTATTATATATATTATAGTTGCGGTAAATCCGAAACGGTACCCGGTATTTGACCGGTACCGGTACGTACCGTACCAGTAGGAAAACCGGTACCTTGGCCGGTACGGTATTCAGAACATTGGTAACAATAAAATTTTTTTTTGAATGATATTGTTATGGAATTTGACACAAAAATCAAATCGAACGAAGAATAATCAAGCTAAACACACAAAGAAATGGCAAAAATATAGAGGAAGTGCTTGGGAGCTACTTTTTCTGTTAGAGTTATAATTGTGAATTACAGATTGTGGATTATAATCTCGATAGATTGTACATCTTTAAAAATGTTTTGATGATACATACAGAATAGAATACGAACTCAAGAGACAGTTTGAAGTGTAATTTGAACAATAGATTATGATATGCTTTCTGACCATACTGACCTCTCCTAGAATGTACGCCCAATGGTAGTCCTTGGATGAAAGGTCAGGGGTACATTAATTTTTGGTTGGAATATAGTTAGAGAATGCAAAATAAGAATTCAGAAGTTTTTCCAAAATTGATTTTCAAATTGTGGGTGTATCATATTGATGGTTAATTATTAATTCTGACATAATAAAGTCTACTATGTGACTTCTAAACAAATACAATGAAAAAAAAATGTAAGAACGCAATACAAAAGTAGAAATAGAACTCCCAAATTACCATGGTTTTACATTGCCCACAATGCCTTATTACTGATAGGTCTTGAATCCCAAGTAAACAAAGTTGCAAGTTTGACTCAGAGCCCAAGGGCTAACTTTTCGCCGGCTTTTTGTTGGTTTTCTTAAAATTTTTTACTAGATTACTTTTTCTCTATATTGTTCGTCTTGGCAAAGGAAATTAAAAAATTATAAAAATATAACTCAAAAATGATAAATGATAAGTTCACTAAAAACGACGCTAAAAATAATGAAAACGTCTTTTTCTAAAAGAGTTTTTTTTTAAGTGTCCTTTTAGCCATCTTTCGTAAAATAAAATTCAATTTTGGTCTTGATTATTATAGTCCTATTTTTTTTTATTCTATTCGTGCGCAAATTTTTTACTTATATCTGCTAGTAAAAATTTGGAGTAAACAATAGGAGTACTAAAAAAGAGGATGCTAGAAATTTTGCGAAAAAGTTGGCCACGGCCCACGGGACCCAGCCACCGGAGACTAGAGAGTAGAGACAAACAGCCCACCCCGCCTTTTATAAGTATTCTCCACGATCTACAACTTCTATTCTTCGATTCCCACTTCAGTTTTCTCTCTCCTAGACATTTCGTCGAACTTCTCCAGAGCGAGGGACCCCCGCCCCGCCCCGCCCCACAACACAGCAATCGCCAATGTCTCTGCGACCCAATTCTCGCGCGGAGGTCCGGAAGAAGTCGTACAAACTCGGCGTCGACGGCGACGAAGCGCGGCGGCGGAGGGAGGACAATCTGGTGGAGATCAGAAAGAACAAGCGAGAGGACAATCTCTTGAAGAAGCGCAGGGAGGGTCTGAGTAATCATCATCCTCAGTCTCTCCAACTCTCTGATGCTTCTCAGTCCACCCCTGCCGCCATCGAGAAGAGGGTAATAATTCCCGTTTTGCCCTCGCTGAGAATTTCATATTTCAGTTGCCCTGATCGAGGGGTTTGTTTTATTGAATTTGAATTGTGTATGGTTCTTATATATATATAGTCACATAATCCTTGAGTAGGACCCTTCGCTTGCACTTTCAATCCTCGAGCTCCGCTCACGCTGTCCTGATTTTGAGTAGGTTTGGAATGTTTTTGAAAGACGTTTTCGTGCTGGCGCTTGCGCTCGGGTTCCTGCTCGCGCTCACTCATGCACATTATGTGGTGTAGGTTTGGTTGATGAGAGAATTGGGGCCAAACTAGACGAGCCTACCCTAGCTGACTTTTTTGCAGTGTTCTAAAAGACTAGGCGGCTGATTAATCGGCGCCTAGGCGGTACCCGCTGCCGCGCCTAGGGCCGATTAATCGGTCGCTAGGCGCGATTAATCGGTTAGGTGGGCTAGGCGCTTGGCAGATTGGGCTGGGCTAGACGGCTAGGCAGAATTAGGCGAACAATTAGGCGGCTCGGCGGTGTAGTTTTTTATTGGAGTGCCATATTTAATGTTTTGTTTTACGGATGTTGTTATATTTGCTCTCAAAACTTAGGGAGGGGGTAGGACTAGGAGAATATTTAAAAAAAATAAAAATAAATAGAAAATCCGCCTAATGTCTAGGCGCCGATTAATTGCTTAGAGCATCCGCAATGGTAATAATCAAAACCAATAACCAAAATGTGTCATGTCAGCATTTGATTATTCATCTAGTCCATAATCAAACTTAACAATCTCTACCTCCACATTGGTTATTTTTGCATCCCTAACCAAAAAATCCCCACAATACACAATGCACATTTGTCTAATCGCAAAAGAGTTTCAATCACGCACCCGACCACACCAAATTATTCGTCTCGATGAGACGATTCCAATATGGGGTGTTTTTGAGTTATTGAGTTTTGGTTATTGGTAAAAGTTGTTAAGTTTGGTTATGGAATGGGTGAAATTTGGTTATTTGTTAAAAGACTTGTAACTTTGCTTATTACAATGTGGGGTGTTTTTTTGAGTATTGTTGTTAAATTTGCTTATCCACACCCATTTGCTTATTACAATGGGGATGCTCTTAGGCGCTACGCGGTGCTCGGCCGCCCGACTACTGCCTTGCGACTTTTAGAACACTGCTTCTTTGATTTGTTTGGTTGATGTTTCTGGACTGAGTTTTGGAAAATGTGTTCGATTTATCTGTCTACTTAATGTGCAAAAGAATCTCCTTTCAAGAGAACTTTAAACATGTGTTGTACTTGTCAGAAGTCATAAAAACTAGAAGATGAATAAGCTATGAAGATGATGAGTATTTTTGTTCTTAAAATAGGTTTCTGAAATGTTTTTTGCAGAAATGACAATGAAAACCAATATCGCACATTAACTTTGTTTTCCTCTATTCAATGCCAACCAATCATTGTGGTTATTTTTTCAGTAGCTGCTGATCTGCTGCTACATCCTGCTTCTTCATTTTGCTGTTTCATGTATACTTAATGTCCTGAATATAGCCTGTTAACTTCAGTCAATAGGTTGAAGTTTTATCTTTGTAAATTATGATCACCCATCACAGTTTGGAAGTTAACTGGAAGCCTGAAGTGCTATTTAGTTTTTGTTTCGTTTTGAACTTGATGTGTGTAAAATCTTGCAATTCCTAATACTTTTTGTAAAGCCTTTCAGACCCGGTTTCTTTTTCTCTTAATTTTGAGGCTAGCAATGGAGCATCTAGATGTAGTTCTAATATAAATTCATTTTGGTGAACTAATTATTGGGAGTGGGTGGTTGTAAACAACCAATGCTCAATTTTGCTTTAAATTCACTTTTAGTTGTTTACTATATTGTAACAGTTGGAAAGTATTCCTTTGATGGTGCAAGGAGTATGGTCTGAGGATCCTGGAGCGCAAGTTGAAGCAACTGCTCAGTTCAGAAAGCTATTATCAATTGGTAGGTGTGGAGTACTGGAAATGTTTTTGATACTCAATAGACCTGTTTTAAGTATTGTTTTTTTTTTTTTTGGTTTGCTGTGTTCCCCAGAGCGCTGTCCTCCTATAGATGAAGTGATAAAAGCAGGTGTTGTGCCTCGATTTGTGGAGTTTCTTGGAAGGCATGATCTGCCTCAACTGCAAGTAGGGAGTTTTTGCACTTCTAATTGTTTTCATCTGAACTGACAGTTCCACTTCCAATAGATTAAATTAATCTAGCACCATCTTGATAGCCTTTTTTTTTTTTACTCAGTTTGAGGCAGCATGGGCTTTGACCAATGTTGCTTCCGGGACATCAGAGCATACTCGAGTTGTTATGGAATATGGCGCTGTCCCCAAATTTGTGCAACTTTTGAGCTCTGGCAGTGATGATGTCCGCGAGCAGGTAACTACTGCATATTTCTCTGACAACCCTGGGTGTCTCGGTTCATGTGACCTAGTTTGCTTAAATTTTTGGAGATCTTGTTGAAACTGTTCTCAAGTATATGACTGGCCTTTATTAACCATGCTGCAGAAGCGCTTTTCTGATTGAATTTGCCTGGATTCTCTATTTCACAAATTTAGATGTTTGGAATTTCCATTGTTCTTGGTAGCTTTCCTCTAAATGGAAATGTTGCCATTGGGGAGCTTGGATGTCTTCACGCCATTCTGCTTCATTCTTTTATTTTTCTTTTCTGCTAGCCTTTTCCGAATTTTATTACTAGTTCCCTAGGCTCCGTTCAGTTGTCGGGAATGTTGTGTGGGAAATTGGTTCCAGGAAAAGTGAAGTGAGGTGAAGTAAAATAAAATGAAATTTATTTTTCTGTGTGTGTTCTGTTGGAAAACAAGAATTCATTCCTTTTGGCAAAACCTATTTTGTAGGAAAGTGTTTCCCAGTGGGAAAGTTGAAGCTGTTGGTCCTACAACTTTCCTGGTAACTGAACATAGGAAAGTTAATTTTCCCGTCCTTTTCCATCCTTTCCATGCAACTGAACAGGGCCCTAGTTTCCAGAATCTTTTGCCACCTTTCTGTTTTTTAAATTCCAAGTACGCCAAGCACTAATGGTTTCCCAATACAGGTCCATTAGTATTATTTTTGTTGTGAGGCTTGTGACTACTTATGAATTTGCATATCTCAACTTTTGTGTCTTACAAACAGGCAGTATGGGCTTTGGGTAATGTCGCTGGTGACTCTCCAAGTTGTAGAGACCTTGTTCTTAGTCACGGTGCGCTTATGCCTTTGCTAGCTCAGTTGAATGAACACTCAAAATTGTCTATGCTGAGAAATGCTACATGGACTTTGTCCAACTTCTGTCGGGGCAAGCCTCCAACACCATTTGAGCAGGTTGTAGTCATCCCAAAGTCTTTTTAAAAATAATCTTGCAGATTTTGTGGGTTATATAATCTAAGGATTTCTGACGCTGCTACTGGAATGAGTTGTGTATTTAGAGCTTGAGCTAGCTCTTTAATCAACTTGTTCATACTTGTTTATTCATTAATAACCCTATTCAAGCATGGTTTTGAAGTTCATTTCACAAATGAGCCTAGCCTGAACATGCTCATGCTGAGTAACGATCAGTCTTGTTTATGTCAGAGATATATGCCTCCTTTGACTACTATCTAATTCTTTCAACATAATGTGCCTGTTTTTCTTTCTAGTTTGATATTTGACCTTGGAAGGTGAATATTGTATGCCGCAACGTGAAAAGAGGGCACACGTCATTAGATTTGTGTCCTTTTTTCAAGATCATGCGGCTTTTTATCCTTGCCCTGTGATAGATATGTGCGTAATGTAGTAGAGATATTCCTATTTGTTCATGCCCTTGTCCAGCTTTTTCAAAGCCTTCGCAAACGTAGCATGTCACTGAATTTCAACCTGTCAATTGGGGCTGATCTTGGCTCATGATTCAGGATTGAACATTTCGGCCTTGTTCGTTTGGGGGACTCAAAAACCCTGGGCACGGTCTCCAATAAATTTTCTCTATATATCTCTCTCCACTCATTACCCTCAAAAACCTCCCTCAAAACCCCCAAACGAACAAGGTTGTTCCTCACTGTGGTTATTCCAACAAACCAAAAGACTACGTAGGTGTCTGGACTTGTCTTGTGACAATATCATGGAGCTTCTCGCAATGGAGTGGGCTTTCCCCTAAGTTATAGAATGGTAACTCCACTTGTAATGCACATGCCAGTATGTTATTCTGGTGGATTAAATGGTAACAATACGTATTTAGAGGGATTAGTATACCATTGCAGCCTCATTCCAGTTAGCCAAACGCTGCCCTAAAGGTTTGTTTGTCTCATTTTGGGGTCTCATGTTGGGGCTGATGATAATTGGCCCTTTGACTAGCTGCATTCAGGTGGAAAGTTAGCTTATGGTAATTGCTTCTTTTTGTTAATTGCCAGGTGAAACCTGCATTGCCAGTTCTTCGGCAACTTATCCACTTAAATGATGAAGAAGTTCTAACAGATGCTTGCTGGGCACTCTCTTATCTTTCGGACGGCCCAAATGAAAAAATTCAAGCTGTGATAGAGGCAGGTGTCTGTCCACGACTGGTGGAGCTTCTTCTGTAAGTTCTTTTTTTTTTCTTCTCTAAATAACATAAACTACGTCGTTGATTTTTTTAGTTCAGATTCCCCTTTCGTTTTATTGAATTAGTTGTCCAAATCAAAAAAATCCTTCTTTTTGCAAATTACCAATAACATTTCCCTTTTTCTAGGGATGTACTTCTTCCATGCTATTTTCTTTGTGATTGCTGGATCTTAAAGTTGTACTAACTAGAACTTGTTTTCCGCAAGTCATCCATCGTCAACGGTACTTATACCTGCTCTAAGGACAGTGGGAAACATCGTTACGGGTGATGATGGACAGACTCAGGTATGGATGATTTCTACATGTATCCAGTTATCCCATGATTCTGTCATTTTGATGCAATATTGTTTCTCTTGTTATTCATTGATTTCTGTATCAACAATACTAGCAGGTTACAAATACAGAAATATAATATTCACATGACCAATTACTAGATCTACTCGTTTATTACGTTCCTAAATTATTCAAGATAGTGAATTTTTTTTTGGCAATCTAGTCAGTTACATTCAGCGGAGGCTAAACACTTCCTACTTTCTAGCAAAGGATTGTGATTCCATTTGTCTAACAAAGAGAAAATGTGGGTTTGTGATGTACACAAGTGATTGATACTTGGGGGAAAAGATGCTTCTTTCATTTCGCCAAAAAGTTGTTCCTGGGCTATTATAACATCTGAGACCTCAACAACATCCTACCTCCGTGCAGCTGGACCACCACACCACCACGCATCCACAATGCTGCCTCTTCATGTGCCACCTTCATCTTCCTCTCTGGAATGCCTGAACTTGCTGGTTATAATGTAAAGATGAAAGCTATCCTTCATATCCACCCGTTGAACCACTCGACACCAACTTCGCTTCCTGTATTGGACCATCCTCTAAATCGACCCAAGAAAACAACATCCCAAGAACGCCAAAACTTTTATGAGTTTATCATCTGCTCTGCTGTGCCGTGCTGAGGCCCCATTGAGGAACCATCTTTCAGTCTGGAACATTCAATTGCACTTCATCAAGGTTTAGCCTCCAAATATAAGATGGGGAAAATTTTCAGTTTGACCCCATGTGGTTTGGCTCACATTTGATTATCAGCACATAACCACCCTGTGGTTGTTGGACCAATGTGCACAATTAGAGTTTCCATCTAATTTAATTGGAGGTGTAGTTCACACACCTCTGTCGAGAGTGAATATGAGTACAACAACAATTATGATACAAAATACCTAATCTATCTCCAAAATTCCACATGTGCCATCCGTTATCTTCCTCACTTCTCCCTCTTTTCCTACATCAGAAAACCTACTATATTCCTCCATGGTCTCTCTCTCTCTCTCTCTCTCTCTCTCTCTCTCTCTCTTTCTTATGTTCTTGAATCATGCCCATGAACAAATAAATAAATATTCATCTACAACAAAATGGGTCCTAATTCATACTAACTTGCAAAATGGGTCCTAATTACATTAGAAGAATTTTAAATGGACAAATACAAATTTGTATATGTATAGCTGCATATATACTTATAGGCTTTTGTGTGTATATTGTTGTAAAGCTATATATGTATTGGGTTCCTAACACAACAGAACTTCTTTCTTTAACCAAATGTAGATCAAACCCAAACCACTAAACTCCAATCCAAAATTCCAATGAAAAATCAAACCTCATCCTTATCGCCGACGTCGGCCACGACAACAATTGCCGATCATTGTCTCTGTCTTCTCTTTGCAGCTTATTCTCTCTCTCTCTCTCTCTCTCTCTCTCTCTCATGGAACCGAAATTGCATATCCCAATTGAAAATTTTACCCACATCGAAAACCCCCGTCTTTAATTTTTTTTTTTCGGTCAAACGGAAATTCGAAAACCCCCGTCTTTAATTGTGCCTTAGTAAAAATTGAGTTCTTCCCTATTTATTTACATATACGTATGTGTATGTTATGACAAGTGGGTTGGTCAGAATATATGTAGAGATCGAGATAAGGTGATTCTGAACTGAGCACAAGGATTTTGATGTTCTTGAATAGTGATTCAAGATTTGGCAACTAGACAATAAAATTGTCGCAGTTGCTGAATAGACAAATACAAATTTGAATCGAAGCCAATGATTTGATTCAACCAAATTGATTTATCCATTCTGTTTTTCATTTGGGTAATCTGTTTTTGGCAGAACTTTTTTGATCAGAAATTCAGCCATCACCCCCCCCCCCCCCCCCCCCCCCCCCCCCCCCCCCCCCCCCCCCCCCCCCCCCCCCCCCCCCCCCACCTCACACACACACACACACACTCTCTCTCTCTCTCTCTCTCATATATATATATACACACACACACATGTGTTTGTGTGGTCATATTTTAAAAAGATCAAACCAATAAATTTGTTAAGAGAAGAGAGGGCTTGAGAGATTGAGAGGGAGAAGACAAGGGCATTAGAGTCCTTTTACACATTCTCTTTAACAGAGTTCTGTTACTTGAATCAGCACTAGTATTCAAGTAATCTTATGTCCTCTCAAACTCCCGAAAAGCAGCGACCATGAAAATCTTTGGCCAATTCCTGCAACATCTTGCTGATTCAACAAATTTAAAACCATATGAAAACTTTGAACCGCAAAAGCCATTCCTACCGTCCTATTTACTAAAATCATTAGAATGCTACCCATTTTTGCTATCTCTGACAAACGCAAACTCTTCTACCCAAATTGAACAACCTTCCTCATGTTTGATCTAGCATGGAAATGCTTTCTGCTATCCCTGCACTATTCGTATGTGTCTATTATGCAGTAATCAACATCATGCAGGTGCGCATATAACTGAGAAGGATAATTCAATGTTCACCATAGAAACAAGTTACAAGTGTTCACATGTAAAATCTCCAGCTTACCTTCTACCTTTTACATTTTATAATCAATCGTTATAAGTAAAGAGAAAGTAAACAAAGTCAAACTCTCAATTTCCAAGCAACGAGAAGTATACCTCATTTTATTTTGTCAGCAATCTCACGCTTTGCTTTAGAATTGTAAGTTATACAAAACTGCCTCAAAGGGGTGATGCTTTGAATGAAGGGTACGATGCTTTTTGTAAGCGCAAACAAAAGGAATCTAAAATATGTAGATACTTGCGTGTGCGCCCGTGTGTCTCTCTGTATCTCTCAAACTGATTTCTTTTTTCTCTGAGTGAGATAATAGCTCCTTTATCTTTTGCAGTTTATAATAGATAACCATGTTCTCCCTGGTCTCTTCCAACTTCTCACAACAAACCACAAAAAGAGCATTAAGAAAGAAGCTTGCTGGACGATTTCAAACATCACTGCTGGCAATAAAAGTCAAATTCAGGTATTGGATTTCTTCACATATCTATTAATCCAACGGATGTTTATGACTGCACTCTGCAAACTATACTTGACCCACTATGGAGAAATATTTATGTTGGTCAACCATGACTCACAGGGATTCATTGGTCGTAATGAGGGGTTGATATCAGCACCTTTGCTTTATCTATGACCCATGGGTTCTTTTCCCCTTCTTATTTTGTCTTTATTTGAGATTGTTGTCCTAGATCAATATGCTACTGGAAAAGAGCAGCTAGTCTGTTGCTTAAATTTTAATTTATTTTGCAGTCAAGGAGTGCAAGATAAGGAGAAGGTGAGTGAATGAGTCTTCAGTGACCTGAGCGATTTATGCTCGTTCTTTCTATCATTATTTTTAGATTTTCTTTTCACAATCACAATCAGTTTGAATGATTTTTTTTTTCTTCAGAATTTGCTTGTTTCAATTTTGAATACAATGTTTAAAAATACTTTTCAACTTTTGTTTAGTTCTATTTCTATGGGAAATTTTTTTGTTGTTGGAAAATATTTCCAGTGTATAATTGTAAACCACCTAGACAAGCACTTATTTTAGTTTTATGTTAAGAAAAGGAGTACTGTAGATGAATCGAACGGTGCCTTTATCTTCGTAGTTATCTCAGAATGTTGATTT
>JAOTQK010000020.1:13683484-13695733 GCA_025642025.1 Rhododendron ferrugineum
ATAATGGTAGCTTGAGTGTACGTAACAAAGAGGTTGGGAGATCATCGGACACCGTAGATTTGGATGGACTTGAAACGCACATTGGTAATCATAAATCTTTAAAATCGGGGTGGAGCGAAATCCCAAAATGGCTGGAAATGGGCCAAATAAGAGTGGAAAAGGCCCAACAGTCGTTGGAAATGGGCCCAAAAGGCCGAAAAGGCCCATTAATCGGGGTGGACCGAAAGCCCCGAAAGCCCCGAAATCCCCGAACTCACCCCGAACCGAACCGAAATCAATACCGGTCGGGATCGGTCCCGGCCTTATCTACCCCGAACCCGATCGGTTTCCGATAAAACCACCCCGAACCGAACCGAACCGACCGAAAAACACCCCTAGTGCCTATATACTCTTATAAGAATATTTTTGTTTTACATATAATAGTAGTTTTTTTTTCTTGCAGAGGCGACCGCCCCTACTGGCCTCCCCTGGCTCCATCCCTGAGTAATTTATTAGTGGCGATTTTCCCATTGTCAAACTATGATGTGAATAGTGTCCGCATGAGTGTTGAATAATCCACTCGAAGGGGGTAAAGCAATTATGACTTCTTCTTTTTTCCAAGCTGTATACATCAGCAAGAGTTAAGGGGTTATATACTTAATAAATTGTCTACAGAGGTCTAAAGCATGTTCATAGGCTTAAACCACAAACGTTCTTGACAGAATTCAAACCCTGACCTCCCATAAAGAAAGGATCAGGAAATACTATCATTAGGGTACAAGCCTTTGGCAAACAATTATGACTTTGCCTACCTTCCTTTGTGGAGTATTACTCTATTTTATATAGCTTTCTTTTATTGACTAGACCTTAGCACGTTAGTTTTAAAATTTATTGGGTGCTCCTGCCTCAACATCACTTAATGATGGTGGTGGTGGTGTGGGGGGAGGGGGGTTGGGTGGTGGTTCTTCATTGTATAGATATTAATTCTACAAGAATGTATGTTGTTAATTAAGAGGTGTTGGGGCACTACTTGACAATGTTCCAAAACTAGGTAAATATATAGTACCCTCATTAGTTAAAAATGCAACATGGACTTACAAAATTGGTAGCAAATGAAAACTTATGCATCGACGGCTTTTGATTACAACATTACATTTGTTTCTATTAACTTATTATGATCCGGAAAGTCTATTAAACAAACTTGCACAATAACACACATGCTTATGCGGCACTGTATTATTGGGTAGTGTATAATGGCATTTCATGAATTACCCGATAATACAGTACTGTCACGCCCTCGATTTTCAACATAAATAAATAATTCATTTTAAATTAAAGGCTCTCGCATAACATAGATAAAACCCAAAAGAGTCTTCCACTTGTTTAATTTACAAATCGAATCCCCAAGATTAAAGGAAATACAACTTGGCACACCAGCCCAAAATTAAACTTAAGTACAATTACGAACAAGTTATTGGATTACAAACCGTTTGGTCAAAGAAATTCAAAAGCTTTTAGTTACAAAGCCACCTTTAACAAAAGGGTGATCATTACAAGATGATTAAGTAACTAATGAAGTTAGCTTCTAAAAATGTCTTCCACATTGAGCACACGATGCAATGCAAGCTACTACCCAGCATTTGAACCTGAAAAGAAGGATTTTGTTGAGCTACACTAGCCCAGTAGGAAATTATATACTCATGTTATATGAAAATGCAATGAAGGATGCAACTAGAATGAATGGATTTCAACAAACGAATGAGAGATACAAAAGCTACCACTGCGAACTGGCGAACTAAGACTGGAGAATCCCGAACGTCCTATAGATGTCCCTAATCATTCATACGTCAACTAGAAGCAACATTTAATCTCATATGAATCTAACAAATTACAACAATTGTTTCAACGAATGCCACAAACAACTTCCTCATTTCATACCATTCACCATAGAGCCTCGTTTCATAAAACTTTCCTTTTTGATTTCCAAAACAGTTTAAGGAAAAACTAAACACCATTACAGGTCAAGCTTCGTTGATTCGAGCTTGAATGCCGGAGTCCGTTAATTTGTGCCCAAATACCGGATTCGTTGATTCGCTCAAGAATACCGGAGGATTTTTGATAAAAATCCTCTTTTTACAAATCCAAATTTCTTTCTTTAATAAAACATTGATAAAACCAACCTTTCATTCTCTTTTTCGACAACCACAATCCAAACATCAACATAGACTTCTAAAGTAAATCGAAATTCTCTTCATCATGCGAGACATTCAATTGTGTTACTACCCCTTGCGTCACATTGAATTCTCTCCACCTGGGTTTCCACATTGCCACACCTTGCGTTACGGGCCCTCTAAAGTCTCCACATTACCAAACTTTGCGTTGCGGGACCCTCAATTTAGAATTCACAACTCACGTAAACATAAAAGCATTATCAATCCTTATATAAGCAGACATCACTTTCCAAGCTCACAGTCGTTCTTACATCATTAACCATGTATACAAACTCATAAGCACACCCCATTGCACATTGATAAATACTTTAAGCCCACGTTATTCCTCTAAGTCTATCACGACGCCCTACGTCACGTATCGAACCCACAACGACTCTAGACATACCACCCACTAGGTTCTAAACGGGAATCATGTAGAACGAGGACACGAGTCACGATACTACCCATCGGATCACTAGACAAACTCATGTTTACTCGTAACATTCACCACTTAACCCCTTATAGCCCACAGTACTCTAATCAACCTTACGGTATATTCTCCAACCAACGACACTAACATTATACTTTAATGAGTGCCAAGAGACAAAATCAAACAACGAGTCATTAAGACACAAGCAACCATACTCGAAAGTGACTTAAACATGTTTTAATCATATAAGGAGTCACAACAGGGAACGAAACAATCTTAGGAGTAGCTAGCAGACATTGACAGACTGACATACCTCTACTCAAATGGTCATAACTTTCTGTGTACTAAGAGTTTAAAGGTGATTCCAGTGGCAAATGAAATTTGACTTCAAGACCTTTGATTCGATATAAAGTTTACATGAAACAGACATCGGACGAGAAAATTATGGCCATTTGAAGTTGGCTGAAACTCATAAAACGGGTTGAAATTTCCAGATTTGACAGAAACGCAAAACCCAACCTCAAGCATGAAACAAAGCATGATCTAGGCACATAAACATCACATAAATGTATAACAAGAGTAAGAAATCACTACCACAATGAATTTTGAGCAAAATCTTAAGTACACCAAGTGCTAGAAGCTTGAATCTACGTACCAAGAACAAGCTCTTCCCAAGCTTTGCTACAAAATCTAGAGTGGATGTAACCCAAAAACAAGATAAACAAGCTTAGATCAACAAGTGATTGAGAGGAGAGAGAGAAAAATGTGATTGAGAGCCAAGGAGTGAAAATAAGAACACAAACTTACTCTTTGTTCACCAAATGTGATAATCGAGTGAGCTTGAGGTAAAAAAAACCCTTGGATCTTGAAGATTTGAGGTAGAAATCAAAGGATTTGAGTGAGATTGGAGTGAGGTAGGTGAGAGGGGGTGTTTCCAGATTTGTTTCGTGGGTTTTGGGTGTGAAAAATAGTAAATGAGGGGTGTTTATAGAGGGCTGAAATGTGTGCTGCATTTTCAGAAATTTCACAGCGGTTACTGGTACTGGGCGATTCCCTGTACTGGTACTGGAACCCCAAAAATGCCAAATTGGCCAAGTTCTGGACACTGGGTACCGATACTGGGCAAAATACAGTACTGGTACTGGCTAGACAGAAATTTGAAATTTTCCAACGGATACCGAATCGAACTCAACTTGATACCAACACCTCCAAACAACATTACAACCTAAAATTATGATCTTCCACCTATTTAACGATTAAAGAAAATAGAAAAAAATTAACGGGTCTCTACATTCTATCCTCCTTAAAGAAATTTCGTCCTCGAAATTTAATAAACCAAGTCCAATCATTCCAAGCAACAAATTAACATACTTCAATCGTATTGCTATCTATCATACAACAATTCATTAACCGTCAAAACCTATGGAAAATATTCGTATCAATTAAACCACAACAAACATGAGTAAATCTTTCTAACTTCATCCTCCCTTCCCATATAAACTCGCGCTAACGGCATCGGCTTACCTCTCGACACTTGACTTCACAAATTTAGGATACGTATCGGACTCTCACCATGGGACACGACGGCTTCTAACTCACGTTCGAACCTTTCTAACTCATGCAATTGATTCGGCTCGTACCTCTTTATTATCTGCATATATATAACGCATCACAAATGCTCAAAAGTTTTGGCGGCACTTCCAAATGGTATGCTATTTCTAAGCTTTCCTTTATTAAAAAATTTCCATATATGATTATCTATCCATGCTTAATGATCTTGCTCTAAATGTAACCCGGTAGTCCAATTGACTTCCCGAGACTTCCATCTAGAAGGAGCGATGATCAAGCGCCTCTTCTAACTGGATTTCATCGGTTGTCGCCTGGGTATCCGAAAGACACACACGATACCCGACACTCACCCTATCTTTCTAGCGGTGAACGCTTCTCTTTCCGCTCGAAACGAGACAAACTCCAACACGGTAACACTTTATGAGACACACGATTTTCCTTTTGAATGACTATGGATGACGATGGCAGTCGACGTAATCCTTCGGTTGGCCTCGTGCGGATAGCAATCCTTAACAAATTAACCTTGCTCTACAAGTCAAAGGAGTCAGCGGATAACACTTTGGCAAATGAAATATTTCAATACCGAGGACAAGCACAGAGTAATGAGACAGATCCCTTATAAACTGATTGATCGAGAATCAAAATTTTGTCCAATTTTTGAAATGAGTAAAACTTCCAACAAGTTGAGGTCGAGCGTTACAGAACAAATCATCATGTACCTTCAGGAATGAGGAATCACAACAGAGTTGAACGTTACTAAGTGTAACTATAGCAGGTGAATCTGAATTGAACGACACCAACAAATGGGTATTGATAAACATGCTACCGCAAGATTTGACTCCAATTTCAATATAGGATTTGAGTAGGGTAACAATTTCCAACAAATAGACTAGTAACTGCAATATTGATGTCCAAATCAACTGGATAGATCTAGGCAAGCATGCGGATACAAAACGAAAACAAGCTCAAATCATTTGACTTCATAGTTAAGAAGTTAGAATAAATGGTATCACCAAAGCATGCAACAATAGCAGCAAGTTTGAATTTAAAGGTACTTAAGAAGTTGTATATCATAAAGTATGCGATCATACATTGGGTTTTATAGGCCTAAACTGCAACAGAAGAACTTGCATAGGATAACAGTTACAAGCGAATGACGAAACTGGTAGTCGCAACAGGAGGATTTAAATTGACCAACGAAAATTTTATCTCAAGCCAAGGAATGTTAACAATAAGACTTCGAATGAAAAACGAGGAGCATTCGTCATCATTAATAGCCAATGAGTCATAGGATACTTTGCCACAAGAGTTTGATTGTTCCCAAGAAACGCTAAGGGCGATTTCATGATAGTTAACTCAAATGTTAAGAACCACAATAAGCCAACAGTACGATGGACTTTCAGAAAATAGATTTTGATACAATTCCAACTAGATTTCAGCTAGGGCAACGAAAGACGATAAACAAGGAAGCAATTCTTACGATTTACATTCAGAACATCATCTACTGCTATGGATACCATCAATCCCTTTCCAAATCACATCCATCCTCGATATACGTAAACTACAGAGACCCAAGATAACATATTAATACGAGGTGACTAACGAATAAGTCGAATGCCAAAAGAAGGAAGATACCTCAAACGTTAACGTCTTCTGAGAACTAAAGAATAGTAGGAGGTGGTAGCTTAACAGCTGAACTGCATCTGTTGTTGTTTAGGTGTACGTTTATGCTGTTGCACTGAGCTCGACTCTCCATGCACTCCGAATCTCCGAGGACAATTTATTGCAAAGTGGCCAGGCTTGCGGCAGACATAACAAAGTCTGTCAAGCTGTGAGACTCCTTGATTCCCGGACATGGTAGGTGGCCTAAGATTAGTCTGGTTCTGCGAAGGTCGCTTTGGTTCCCTTTGCCTTTTTCTCTCTTGGCTTCGAAAATTCTCTGGCGACGTACTCACTTTAACGGTCGGTTGCCTTTGTATATTCGGGGGTTGCGGCTGGCTAACAATCTGTGGACAATTCCTCCTGAAATGGTCAAGCTTCCCTCAAATAAAACAAGATCGTGGACACCAAGGACATTGAGCTCGAATATGACCTGACTGACCACAACGATGACACACAATCCAACGCTTGAGGAGAGCTCCCGGAGTCCCGGTATAAGAAGGTGGCTTAAGGCCCTGCTGGCCCTAAATAGAATGACTTGGTCCCCTCGGTTTCTTTCCTCCTGCACTCTGAACACTCCCTGAAGATGTTTTCAGGAAACATTGCCGCATCCCTAGTACACTGATTCACCTCATTCTCCCCATATGCACTACGACCCTGGTGATCACGATCCTCGGTCTCACCCCACCTAACTTCACATCTCGAAAACATCTTACTATGAAAGCATAAGAAAGCAAGTTATCAGCATGAATCACATTACTACATGATGCAAGTCTCCAACCTTTTTAACATGAGTTAACAACTCTACGCCACATTACCGTAATGTATCGGCAATGCCTCATCGATGTACAAACCATTCATGCAAGCACACATGTATTTTGAAAACAATGCGATGAATTTTTTTTGAACCCATGAGACTAAAAGTCTCCCCACGGTCTCGAGGTAAAGTCTCCCCTTTAATTCAAACCTAGACGCTCTGATACCAATTTATCACGCCCTTGATTTTCAACATAAATAAATAATCCATTTTAAATTAAAAGCTCTCGCATATCATAGATAATACCCAAAAGAGTCTTCCACCTGTTTAATTTACAAATCGAATCCCCAAGATTAAAGGAAATACAACTTGGCACTCCGGCCCAAAATTAAACTTATGTACAATTACGAACAAGTTATTGGATTACAAACTGTTTGGTCAAAGAAATTCAAAAGTTTTTAGTTACAAAGCCATCTTTAACGAAAGGGTGATCGTTACAAGATGATTAAGTAACTAATGAAGTTAGCTTCCAAAAATGTCTTCCACATTGAGCACACGATGCAATGCAAGCTACGGCCCAACATTTGAACCTGAAAAGAAGGATTTTGTTGAGCTATACTAGCCCAGTAGAAAATTCTATACTCATGTTATATGAAAATGCGATGAAGGATTGTAACGACCCGGATTTTCGACCCTAATTTTTGCCCTAATTTTTTTTTTCGAGTAACGATTTATATTTTGAATTTTATTAATAATAAAATTGACTAGTATCTGTCAATATTTTTTTTAACCCATATGTTATAATGATCCAAAAATTTTAATAAGTTAAATTATGACTTTATACAAAAATGATTTCCTTATTAAGTTAGTTAATTAATTATAAATTAAACTTTATATTAGTTTAAAACGAATTATAAAAAATTCCTTATATGTGGGTGGTGTGCCACATGTACCATAGTATTATTTTCCACCACCCCTTTATCAAAAAAAATATCATCTCTCTCTCATCTCCCCCAGCCGTATATTTATCTCCCTCTCTCCACACAACTTTCTTCCTCCCCACTCCAAGTTTCCAACCAAACCACATCACCTCCCTTATCATCACAACTAATGCAACCTTATCCTCTGCCATAATTATCCCTTAAAAACCAGCTGGGTACAGCCGCAAAACATCTCCCCTAGAACCAAACATTCCCCCTTCCATTCTTGAACCCCACGGCACCACGTCCTTTCACTCCATTCCCCTCTATAAATAGCACCCTCTCTCCATCCAAAAATCACAGCCTACACACACAGACCCTTCGCTGCACCCAGAAACAAGAAAGGAGGAGAGAAAATTCGAGTTCCTCTCATGGAGTTTTAGAGAGAGAAAGAAAGAGAGAGAAAAGTGGGGTTTTGTACCAAGACCCAACCAAAATCCAATTCGATCGTTCCAAACACCTTCTCCGACCCCAAGCATCCCTAAACAAAATCCAATTCGAACTCAAGGTCCCCCGATCGCTAAAACCGAAGTTGTCTTCTCCAAAGTTCAAGATTCGTTTTTAAATCAATCCAATATAATTCGAGGTACTATAATCCATTCCAACCTTTTCTCTATGTATAATGATGTATTTTTAGGCTTAAGACATAGCCCATACGAACCCATGCACGAAACAGTAGCCGAACGAGCAAAAAATAAAATTCCAGTCACGACCTTGCGGCCGCGACCTTCGGGCAGCCCAGCCGCAAGAACCAGAGAAACTGACCTTGCGGCAGCAAGGTCAAACTAGTCAAACCTTGCGGCATGTGCTGTTTTGCTTCGAATCGACTTTTCAACCTTTCGAACTCCTTTTTTGACGCCCGGACTATTTTTCCTAGACTTCTCATACTTCAAAGATCATACCTTATTAATGTCATTTTTTTTATTATCTATTTATTAATTATTTATTCGACTTCATGTAAAAGTTTACATACGAAAAATCCTTGCGACCTTATAACCCTTTTTATTAATACCCGAGTATTTTTTTTAGACTCTTTACATTCCAAAGATCATACATTGTTAACCTCAACATATTTTATTTATTGAATAATTTATTATCCACTTATTTTACTTTTGACAACTTTAATTAATATCTTTAAATAAAAAAAATGATTCCGCGACCCTCCGAACCCACTTTTTGATACTCAAACATGTTACGTAGGACCGTAGGACTCCTTTTAGAGCCATGCTACTTATTCTAATATTATTATCTATTTTTGTATTTATTATGGTTATTAATCTATCTATTTCCTAAATAAAATTTGTATAAGCCTAGACTTACTAACTTTTGACCAAATTGTTATTATTATTATTATTATTATTATTATTTTCTTATTATTAATTAGATAAAGGTTCTTGCATATTTATTAACTTCTTGAACATACAAGATTAAGGGCAACGGCCCATTCATAAAAGGTTACGTGAATTTTTATGCTTGTCATTTATTTCAATTAACATTGTGATTATTTGTATATTGCTCCGACTCTTGATTTGAATGTTATATTGGACCCTAGAGATATGGGGTGGTATGCGAAATAGAAATCACCTAGACTATGCTAGGTAATGGATGAATTGGAAAGTTTTGGTTTTAGATTGCCTGCAGGTGTGATTTTGAGATGTGATGAGTTGGATGTGATGATTTGAAACTGGCAAAGTAAGCCCAGTGTTGAGTAATGATTTGAAACTGGCAAAGTAAGCCCAGTGTTGAGTAATGATTTGAAACTGGCAAAGTAAGCCCAGTGTTGAATGATGATCTAAAACTGGCAAAATAAGCCCAGTGATGATTGTGAAGTGGTGCATAAGATAGGCAAACTCTAGTTATGATTCAGACATGATAATCTTTCTTTTGTTGTAATGAGAGGGAAACACGATGGTACATAACTTGGGTGCAATCCGCGACAGCAAAAGAAAGTGATCTCATGGGACATGGCATGGCTAGCGGTTGGGGAGGAAAGATCTCGTGGATGGGATCTTAGAATTCACGATAGTTTAATGGATAGTAATAAACCGATTTATGTGAAATATCTCTGTTTTACTTCTTCACATCATTATTATCCTATTACTTGCTAACTGTAAAGTAAGATGGGTGGTTGGGTTGAATTATTCTACTAGGTGATTTATCACTCACGGATACGTCTGTATCCTGGTAAATCGATTGCTTCGGCGATCAATTTGCCAGAGGGCGCAGGATTCAATGGAGAGGATTCAATGATGGTGCAGTTCGACACAGAA
The DNA here is from genome assembly GCA_025642025.1 of Rhododendron ferrugineum. Classification (NCBI taxonomy): domain Eukaryota; kingdom Viridiplantae; phylum Streptophyta; class Magnoliopsida; order Ericales; family Ericaceae; genus Rhododendron; species Rhododendron ferrugineum. The sequence continues at coordinate 13,693,339 of JAOTQK010000020.1, forward strand.
AGAATATCAGGAACGAAGATCGAGTATGCTTGGGATCCGTATAAAGCCTAGAGTCGGCTCTGAAGTTAATGTATTTTGAATCATTAAATCTATCTTGAGTTTTTAATAGCTACACCTTTATCGTGGAAAATTATATTTATTTAGCAAATTTTCTTAAAGAAGTATTTTATTTTTCTCCCGAAAAATCGGGGCGTTACAAGGATGCAACTAGAATGAATAGATTTCAAGAAACGAATGTAAGATACAAAAGCTACCACCGCGAACTGGCGAACTAAGACTGGAGAATACCGAACGTCCTCCAGATGTCCCTAATCATTCATACGTCAACTAGAAGCAACATTTAATCTCATATCAATCTAACAAATTACAACAACTGTTTCAACGAATGTCACAAATAACTTTCTCATTTCATACTATTCACCATAGAGCCTCGTTTCATAAAATTTTCCTTTTTGATTTCCAAAACAGTTTAAGGAAAAACTCAAGACCATTACAGGTCAAGCTCCGTTGATTCGAGTTTGAATACCGAAGTCCGTTGATTTGTGCCCAAATACCGGATCCGTTGATTCGCTCAAGAATATTACCGGAGGATTTTTTTATAAAAATCCTCTTTTAAAAATCCAAATTTCTTTCTTTAATAAAACCAACCTTTCATTCTCTTTTTCAACAACTACAATCCAAACATCAACATATATAGACTTCTAAAGTCAATCGAAATTCTCTTCATCATTCGAGATATTCAATTGTGTTACCACCCCTTGCGTCACATTGAATTCTCTCCACCTGGGTTTCCGCATTACCACACCTTGCGTTACGAACCCTCTAGAGTCTCCACATTACCACACCTTGCGTTGCGGAACCCTCAATTTAGAATTCACAACTCACGTAAACATAAAAGCATTATCAATCCTTATATAAGCAGACATCACTTTCCAAGCTCACAGTCGTTCTTACATCATTAACCATGTATACAAACTCATAAGCACACCCCGTTGCACATTGATAAATACTTTAAGCCCACGTTATTCCTCTAAGTCTATCACGAAGTCCTACGTCACAAATCGAACCCACAACGACTCTAGACACACCACCCACTAGGTTCTAAACGAAAATCATATAGAACGAGGACACGAGTCACAATACTACCAATCGGATCACTAGACAAACTCATGTCTACTCGTAACATTCACCACTTAACCCCTTATAGCCCACGGTAGTCCAATCAACCTTACGGTATATTCTCCAACCAACGACACTAACATTATACTCTAACGAGTGCCAAAAGACAAAATCAAACAACGAGTCATTAAGACACAAGCAACCATACTCGAGAGTGACTTAAACATGTTTTAATCATATAAGGAGTCACAACACGGAACGAAACAATCTTAGGAGTAGCTAGCAGACATTGACAAACTGACACACCTCTACTCAAATGATCATAACTTTCTGTGTACTAAGAGTTTAAAGGTGATTCCGGTGGCAAACGAAAGCTAACTTCAAGACCTTTGATTCGATATAAAGTTTGCATGAAACGGATATCGAACGAGGAAGTGATGGCCGTTTGAAGTTGGCTGAAACTCATAAAATGGATTGAAATTTCCATATTTGACCGAAACGCAAAACCCAACCTCAAGCATGAAACAAAGCATGATCTCGGTACATAAACATCACATATACGTACAACAAGAGTAAAAAATTCCTACCACAATGGGTTTTGAGCAAAATCCTAAGTACACCAAGTGCTAGAAGCTTGAATCTACCAAGAACAAGCTCTTCCCAAGCTTTGCTACAAAATCTAGAGTGGATATAATCCAAAAACAAGATAAACAAGCTTGGATCAACAAGTGATTGAGAGGAGAGAGAGGAAAAATGTGATTGAGAGCCAAGGAGTGAGAATAAGAACACAAACTTACTCTTTGTTCACCAAATGTGTAGGGATGGAGTCAGGGAGGGGCCAATAGGGGCGGTCGCCCTTGCAAGAAAAAAAATAAAACTACTATTATATGTAAAAATAAATAAATTCCTATGAAAGTATATAGGTTCACCCCTGTGTAGAATTTTGAAAAAATATACATATAATAGTAACCTTTGAAATACGAGGATACCAACATTAATTACTAAAGGCTAGCTAATGGTTAAAAAATAACAAAACATAAAACCAGAGGGTTAATATTGTGAGTATTCAAGTAATAAACTTCCACATTTCGTTAGATGAGTTTAGTATTTTACAGTTTTATTTCTTTTTGTTTTAAAACCTCAATGGCGCACCAAACCTGTAACGACCCGGATTTTCGACCCATTTTTTTAATACAAAGTTATAATATTAAATTCTTAATTCAATAACTAATTAGATTGAATAATTAAAATACATGATTACGTGTATAATTGATAT
>JAOTQK010000020.1:13778961-13789213 GCA_025642025.1 Rhododendron ferrugineum
CTCTCTCTCTCTCTCTCTCTCTCTCTCTCTCTCTCTCTCTCTCTCTCTCTCTCTCTCTCTCTCTCTCTCTATCTCTACGCGATTTAGGGTTTGAATTTTGGGAAAATCCGAAATTTCCCTTTCGGTTGGTTCTGGGATTGGTTGGTGGTATGTAGTTGAATTTAAGAAAACAAAAGAGGGAGAGAGAGAGAGAGAGAGGGGAAAGGTAAAATTTGAAAGTTTAAAAAACAAAGAAGTGGGGTTAAAGTAATTTTCGTAAATAGTTAAAAAAAACAGGGTTGAAAGTAAGTTTTAAAAAATAGTAAGGAAAAAATAACTTTATTCCATATTTACTTATTACAAAAGAAAGAGTTAAAAGTAATTTTTAGAAGTAAAAAGTAAAAAGAAAGGTTAAAAAAAGCAGGTTAAAAGTAATTTCAAAATTTTGAAATTGGGGCTAGAATTTTGGCAGTTGATTGGTCGTGTGGGATCAATTTTTAGAAAAAAAAAAAGAGAGAGAGACAAAGAGAGGAGAAAAAGGTAAATTTTAAAAGTAAAAAAATGGGTTAAAGTAATTTTTATTAAATAGTAATAAAAAAATTTATTGCATAATTATTTATTTATTACTTGCAAAAAAATTTAAAATTTTTTTGAAGTAAAAATTTAAAAAAAATAAGAAGGTTAATGTCATCCGTTAGCTCCATCCGTTACAAATTGACAGAATTAAACGGCGGGAGCTATATTGCTTACAGAATGATAAGTTTAGATGTCTTTTTGTCATTAATTAAAATTCAGATGTTTTTCTGTAAAATTTTTTATTGGCAAAATAAATTTTATTAAAACTCGACAAAGAATACATTGAGAATTCAATCAAGATTGGACGAAACACCAAAATGACAAAAACTCATATACTCCAGGGCCAAAACCAGTAAAACACCTATTGGACTAAGCTCAATCACCTAATGGATCAAAGCCCTAGCCTAGAAACAAACCCCTAAGACATCTGTTACCAAAGCCGGAACACCCCCCTTTCCCATGTTCAACCCGCACCACAACCCAACTCCTGCAATTACAAGCTGTGTAACCACGCACCACAAACAGCGCTACTGCCCCGTAAGGAAACGGCGAACTTGCAGCCCCCGACGCCGCGACCGCCCAAAACCGCTCTGCCACCACAACCCTAAACCGCCGGAGATAAACGCCAAAAAATAATAAACACAGCCCCCAAAGTCCTCAATCGAACCCCTCAACCCGCCGGCACACCACTGCGTCCCCCCACACATTTTTGAGATCCAAGAACGCCAAAATCTTCCGTACCAGCACTTGTTGCCGCCACCTCTCTTGATCGTCGGCAAAAGGCTAGGGGAAACAAAACCACCACCATCAGTCGACGAAAACAGCAAACCAACGCCGCCGCGATACCCACGAGCTGTCGGACTCCAAGGGATCCGCCGAGACACTGCCAAACCGGCCTCACAAACGGTTGTAAACTCCATTGGCTTGTTGAACTATTCACGAGAGAAGTTGCAGCATGAAGGGTTGTAAGAGGGGAAAGAAGGTAGTCGGTGATGGACGTGACATAATCAGCACATTACCCGACTGCATTCTTCACCAAATCCTCTCCTCCATCGAAAACACTAAATCCGCTGTTAAGACCTGCGTCTTGTCCAAGAGATGGAGGTACGTTTGGACTACCCTACAAAATCTCCACTTCGACTCTTGTGCAATCGGTAGATCTCGGTTCAATAACTTTGTGAATCAGGTCTTGCTCCTAAGAGACAACTCGATTAGTGTCTCCAGTTTACACTCCTGGTCTAATGATCGTTCAGATCCTTCGGTGATCGATAACATGATATGTTATGCAGTTAGACATAATGTTGAAAAATTGCTTCTTCATACCCGTTGTCAGGCACCCTTGAAACTTGATTTTGGTTCCTGTGAATCACTTAAAAGCCTTACATTGTTCTATGATGGATACAGTATACCTCTAGACAAACCGCTGCGATTGCCGGCGTTAGAGACTTTGTATCTCAGTTATTTTTCGGATGGTAGTGCCGACTTCATCACAGAAACGGTTGGGAACTGTCCAAAGTTGAAAACATTGATTATGGATGTCTTAACCCTGAAAAGTTTAAAAATTGTTGCTCCTAATCTTAGGAACCTTGAATTAACCTACGAAGAATGCGATAATGAATGGGATTATGAATCCAAGATTGTGGTTTCAGCACCTAGACTGACGTCCTTCAAGTTGGAAGGAAATGCGTTGAACATCTTTTCTGCGGAGAGTCTCCCATGTCTTGAGAATGCACACTTGGACATGTTTTCACAGTTTTATGAGCGGTGGCATCCATTCTTTTCATCGGAAGATAACATGGAAAGGATGTCACTCAATCTAATCAACATGCTTGAACAGCTTTGCGAAGCAAATTCTGTCACATTATCACTAAAAGCGCTTGAGGTAACTAGTATTTTTGTCATACCGTTTCTAAGGTTGATTTTAGTTTCGCATTTGTATTTGCTATACATTTGTGCTAGCATATGTTTTAGCCTAGGGACGGAGCCCATGATTTTTCCGTTTTGAGGATTGCCAAACTTGAAAAATACAATTTCACGCATTCACATGGTGGTTGTATTTTTAAGTTTTCATTGCACATATTTTGTAAGTTAAGCATGACAAAGAAGTGGTAATTGTTTTTTGTTACACTTCAACTGATCCATGAACTAAAGTACTCAAATAGAGTACTAAATTCAGTTTTTGATTTATTTTCAGATTTGGGGGTGGCCATGGCACCCCACCATTGGCAGGCGTTACCTTAGACATATGCACTTTGGTCCCTTTTTAATCTTTCGGTAGTATTTCATTGAAAAAACACAACACACGTGACCAACTATGGATGATATTTTAGATTTTTTCAACTCAAGTCAATAGATAATACAATGGAGTACATTACACGTCACCTGTGATCCCTGTCCATCCATGTTCTAAAAATACAAATAAGACTGCAAGCATTATGAATCTTCACCTCGAAGAATGGAGATTCTTTTCCACTTTTTTTTTAGCATCTTGAATCATATTCCATGGTTGAGTTGGGGAAGAGAGGTATACCAAATGATAATGGGGCGCAGTTAATAAAGAATTTTGGGGGCTCAATGAGGAAGAAGCCAAAGAATAACTTTTGGGTTTTGTTTCTCTTTGCGCCGATATGTTTCCCTTTTTAGGCCGTTAGAGGTGTTTCCCTAAAACAATGTTGTGAGATTTTCCCTGCGATGTGGCTGTTTTTCTGCCATCAGATTACCTCATTAATGAGGTGGGCCATTGAGCTTAAAGCCCCATAAGATGTTGAAAGATGATATTTTACAGGAAGGGGTCCAAATCGCTAGGTGAGAAATGAAAAGAAATACTTATGCTTTTTCCTCTACTTGAGGAAAGAAAAAGTTGTGTTTTCTTATCTTTTTGTTTGGATAGACAACATGTAAGGGAGTGGTTTCTTACCTTTTCTCTCCTATCTTGTTTGGCTAGATAACAGAACAAAAAGGACAAGAAATTGTCCTATTCTTTGTTTTTACGAGAATAACCTTGCATATTATGTTTTCAAAATAGGTGCATCAAGGAAGTCAATAGCAGTAAGTGGTAGTGGTGGAGGGAGGAGGACATGAAAAATGACAGTTCGTGAAAACTAGAAAGGATGTCTCGTTCATTGGTTTAATGACCCAATACAATTATGTATTTTCAGTTTATTGGGAGAGGCCTAATTGGCTAATCAGCAACTTAAGAATTTTAAATTCTTCAGCATTCCTGTGTCACGCAATCTCATGAAAGCTGGTGAGAAACAATAAGGGTTCTATAAGGGGTTACCATTCTCGCTAACTCTTATCTTTCTCATCATTTCTCACCTCTTTGATTATTCAAACATGTGAACAAATTTCTTTTCTTTTCACCTGAATTGATTATTTGTTTTGTTTGTTGGATGTGCACAATGATAAGGTTCTCGGATCGGATCAGAATTTTCTTGACAATCATCCTTCTCCATTTCATAAGTTGAAGCACCTAAAGTTGACGACTCCTTACAGTTCCACTTTAGAGTGCCATGGAGAAGACCTGATTGACCACGTTATTTTGTTTGATCCGCGTGTGACCTACTTTACTAGAGGTTCCTCGTGTGACACCTTGGTTGTGGAGTTCCCTAGTGGTAATAATCCGTCCCCATTTTTATACCTTGCTTATTATTCAAGTACCAAGAATGAATAATAATTGCCTTTTTTTTCCCTGGTGTTTAGGTGAATGGAGACAGATACGCTGAAAAAGGTAAGTGCGAATAATTCATTTGTCATGCTTGTTCAACTTGTTCTTGTGGTTCTAGTTTTTCTAAGCTTCCTTCCCGTATCGCTATCATAGTAAATCGAGGTGTACATAAAAGTTGGAAAACTTCTATGTTATCTTGTACGCGAGACAAGTGTTGTGATCCAAGCCACGTACAATAAAACTCTATTTGGCTTTGAGAAATTAGTTGCTTTTTATATTTCTTACAAAACAAATTCTCATCTCTCCCGAAAAAAGAGAGTAAGAGATGACATAAGACTAAAAAGAAAAGAACAAAGACTAACATAACAACTAAACAGTACTCCCTCCATCCCAAAATGGATGAAAATTTTGATGCTTTTTGTTGTCCCAAATTTATTGTCCATTTTGAAAAGTCAAATGGACAAAACCACTTATTTTCCACCATTGCCCTTTTCTAACTAATTAAGATATTAAAAAAAAGGGCAAAAGAAGTAATGATTGATGGGCATTGTCGGAAAGCTATAACTTGAAAAGGGTAATAATTGTGTCTCTTAATTTTTTTAGAATCCCTAAAATTGACATCCATTTTGGGATGGAGAGAGTATCACTTAATATATATTTTGCTATGTATTATGCGTATAGTTTTGTATTTTAATAGAAATTCAACATTCTTTTTTTGCATTTTTCGTGTTTTTATTTGAATTGGAATTAGTGACTTTATTGATTCTTATTAGTTTTCTGTTTATTTTTACATTTGTGCAGAAATACCACTCAAGTACGTCGAGTGGCAAAGCTTCAGATCCGTAAGTATTCCCTTCTGGTGTGCTTAGATTTGTTGTTATGTTAAATGCAAAGTACTGGCTTGTGTGCTTATATTTTTACTGATTTAGTTGATGCAGAGCACTTGCTGGTATGCTTAAATTTGAAAATCTAGACAAGATGCCTTAAGAAAAGAACAGTGCGTTGCTTCCTGTCTAAAGCAAGAGCATCCATGTTTTTGCAGGGGTGACGTTATAGGGTTGGTGGGCATAGGGTGCTTGATGTTGTGAGCCAGTGTACACATATTCTAGAGAATATGCTCAGTAATTGGAGAGATCCTGCTGGATTCTTCCTTGCAGGGTGAGTTCTCTCTTCAATGAAGCTCTAAGTCAAATACTTTCTCCAGGAGGAGGAGGTTAAATTGTTGGCGGCTCAAGATATAAGTTCTCCATTAGTCATGAACATGTCATTTGATGGCTTCAACAAATTGAGATAACAGTAATTGCCTCTTAATTCCCTTAGATGAACATTATTACTAATACTTGGGATTAACCATCATGGTGTAACATACAAATTGCAGTGGAATTTTTTAAAATGTAAGTGCTTGGACCAATTTACGCGCACCTTAACTAATCTTGATGGACCAATATCACTATCCACTAGCGGAGACCTAAATTAAAGCCTGAGCAAAGACCCGTATGGACTGATTCCAAAGTACTCCAATAGATATCACTTGATGGAGCAAACCCTTGAGGCCTTGACCATTTGGCCTATCCTTGGGGGTCTAAAATGTGCAGTGTAATTACGTGATTGGAATTTGATTTCATGTACCTTAATTTCAAAAATATGACATGTGGAAAAATTATGATAGGAGTGCCGTTGGATAGACATCCATGTGATAAGGAAGGACGTCTATATAATAAGGAATTGTGGTTCTTGAATTTTCTATATTTTGAACCGTTGGATTTATCCCCATAAATCCTACGGCTAAGAGCTGAGTTTGGGTTTGGATTTGGATTTGATCAACATACAAGATTTGGATGTTATTAGTTCTGTTTAAAATTTGAAACGCACTCACGCACGCCCTATCCCCTTTTCTCTCTCTTACTTTTCCATTCTCTCTCGATCAAGATCCATTGCCATGTCCATAGAGAAAAGGCAAAATGTCAAGTCAAAAGTTGTTGATTCGAATATTCCGATGGGTAATGATATACTATATTTCAATTTGTGTTGCTTTATCATTTGATTAATATCTTTTTATTTGGATCTTTCATATTTCCTCTAATTTCATTCATGGCTATGTTTGGTTTTTGTTCTCTCCGCATGAATTTGTTTGTTTTGTCACAAGCATACTCTGTTTGGTTTGGGTTTTGAAGGAGGTTTTTGGGGTAATTAATAAGTGGAGGGAGAGATAGAGAAATGAAAGTGTAATAATTGACGAGAAAACTTATTGGGATCCGTGCTCAGGGATAGGAGTTGGTTCTAGAGAGCCAAAGTGAACAGAGTCTTTTGAAGCTTTTTGGCCTTTTAAGTCAAAAGGGCAAATTCTTGCATGTATAGTGTGAATCTTGTGATGCTTTAAAGCATTTGATGTTTCATTAGTGTGATGCTTCATCTGGTATGCTCAAATCATAGTATGGATGTGTTAAATTTCTGCTTAAAATCCCTTATTTTGATGGTGTTTGATCCATAGTTAATAAGTCTTTTTATTGAAAGGGATAGAGCATTGAGCACATATTGTCAAAATTGTATCTCAACAGCACAAACTTCATTCCAGGTTTTGGGAACCTGTAATTATCTGCACCTTCCTTTTCTTTATAGCTTCAAAACAGGGGTAAATTTTTAGGGCATTTGTATTATCTGAACGTTAAGTAGGTTTTTGTTTAAACTGTAGGTGCATTTTGTGAGTTGGTTCAGCTTATTTTAGGGCGTGTCCGTAAGCTTCATTTTATATGCTTAAACACTTCTACTATTCTTTTTCTTCATTGACTCTTTTGCTAAGATTAGGTGTAGATTTTTTAGATGATTGAATTTGTTGTTATTTTTAAGGCTGCTTTAGTGCTATTACAGATTTCGTTTTGGTGTTAAGAATATATTTGTGGATTTTAATGTTACATGGATCCTTCTAATATTCAAGTGAGAAACTTTTATGTATCCCGGGGATACCAACCCCTTGGTATCCCCTTCCGGTCCGTTCTTATTTTTCGGCCATTTTCCGATCTCATTTTGATGATCGGCTCCGTTCATTTTGTCGAGTTCGACCAAAAACTTAATCATACCAAATGTGTTGATCGGACTTTATTTGATACATGATCGGCACACGTGGAAATAGGAAAAAAACCAAAACTAGGTTCCGATTCAGTGTTTTTGGATCCAGTTTTGGTTTTCTTCAATTTTCACGTGTGCCGATCATGTACCTATTTAAGTTCGATGAACACGATTTTTGGGATAATAAAGGTTCTCGCCGAACTCTACAAAATAAACGGAGCCGATCATCCAAATATGATCGGAAAATGCGAAATGGACCAGAAGGGGATACCAAGGGGTTGGTATCCCCGTATACATAAAAGTTTCTATCCAAATAATCTGTCGGACACTCGACATTCAAGGGTATGAGATTCCTGTTCAACATATATCGTCGGACATTCACATAGCATGCATCCCTGGTAATTCGAATTTATCAAGAACTGTGCTTTTTTCTTGGTTCACGTGTCCGACCTATCCCTGTCCATGTTTTCTCTCTCTGCTTAATTTTGTAATCTTTCCAATTGTACAATCTGATTGTGAATGTCATAACTTATTGGGATTGGTGGTTAAAATTATGTTTTCTTTGATAGGGGTTGCAAAGACCGGGGTTGAAGTGAAGAGGTGAAGGAATACTCGTAGTGTCTTGGAACCTCTAACAGGCAATGAAGAACATGGTTTTGATATAGCAATAGTTTTTCTAATTTTATTCATCACTTCTCTTGCTTTTGTTTTGTAAGTAATTGGTCTATCAGTGGGGTTTTTTTTTTTTTGTTGGGACACTAGAAAATGAAAAAACTACTAAACTCTCTCAAAAGCCACTCTTCTCATGTCCGCCTCTTGGAGTGGGATTAAGTCGTCGGGCGGGATGATGTACGACACCATTCTATCTTCTTGATCAACTCCTATGTTAGCAAACATATCCATGACTTTTTTTGGTCTATCAATGGTTCCCACTATTAAAAAGTGGGAATTCGATTTGAAATTCCATTTGTTATGCATTTTTTTTTGCTGTTGATATTAGTATTTGTTCAATGAAAAGTTGAGTAAATGTATTCTCGAGATCAGATAGTTTTGGATTAATTGGTTGTTAATTGTTGAGTTGTGACGCTATAATTTAGCAAGTATCTTGATCACTAATATTGAGCAAGATATTGCTCGAGGGTTGACTCGAATTCTATCATAGATGCTTTTAATAACATGAAAGAGCGTCGAGCACAGATCAAAATGCTTGATTTTAGTAGATAGGATTAAGTAAACATTAATACTACTACTTTTGCAATCTAAGCTGATATGAGAAACATGTTTTGTTTTTGTTTTTTTTTTTTTGCACTAGATATGAGAAACGTGTTTAGCTTTATATGTATTGGTGTTACAGTATTTTATAATTTTTTGAGTTTGTAAAATTTCACATTATTGTGTCTCTCTTTTTTAAATCTTTTTGATTGTGTATATTCGCCTCTGCTATGTGAAGATCTTGGCTCCGTCCCTATCGACAACCGTATGGAGAGTGGAGCCTTATATATGGAGTTTATTATAGCCTCGTAGCATATCGATGTTCTTTGGTGGAGTAGTAAATTTTTTAAGAATAGAATGGTCATGGGGTAGGTGTGCTGAGAAATTGTAATTTTGAGCAGGTATTTGTTAGTACTACAAGAGGTAACTTAGTGGGAAATTTCATTTTTGACGGGTGAAATGAAAAAGAAAAATGTACAAAAGTTCCTTGAACAAGTATCGAACTGGGTCAAGTGAGAAGCATTTTTATTCCAATCATTTCACAATCACATACACTTGCACACATTTACACAAATTACTCACATTCACATGGAGAGGTGGCACGTGCCACCCCCATTCTTAAAAAAAAAATTACAAGTAATAACTTTAAATTAATACTTGAAGAATTTTTCACAAAAGCCAGCCTGTTAAGAGTGGCAAAGTGCTTCTTGTAAGTTGCATACTGCTAGTACTAGCGTTCGAATCTCCTTGTTTGCACCCTGTTTTTTTCCCCTTTTTTCAATCACTCTCTCTCTCTCTCTCTCTCTCTCTCTCTCTCTCTCTCTCTCTCTCTCTCTCTCAATTGTTGCACAAGTTTTTACAAGATTTGTAATTTTTTCCCACTAATCGAAAAAAACATGAACCATTTGGAAATTAAATTTTTTCATGACCAATTCAAACACATAATTTTTTTTTAAAGACTAACCAATGTGGTTCAACTATGTATTTACGAGTATGGAAATTTTTTTTTATAGAAATATTGTAAAAAAATGGAATTTAGACAATGGTAGGTTCAGATTAAGAAAATTAATATTGTAATGTCTTGCATTTGCGTACCACAAGATAATTGAGGCAAGCAATTATTTCTTTTTCAAAGCAAAATTATGTGAAAGGAGATGTAAATGTGTGTTTGAGGTTAATGTGTAAGGCCTTGGAAGTTAGGGGTGTTAGTGTAATTGTGCATGTGTGTGAGTATATATAGAGAGGTGTGTGTGTGTAGGAGATCATTTTTACACCTCTCTCTCTCTCTCTCTCTCTCTCTCTCTCTCTCTCTTTCGGCTCTCTTTCGACCTCTTACTCCATCCCACTAAATCTCACCCAAAACTCGAAGCCCATGAAGGTTAACCTCCAATCCAACTTCTATTCGCGATCTTGAGCTCGTATCTCGATGGGTTAAGCTTAGAGCGGTGTATTTGAGTGGATTCAAGCTTTTGGAGCTAGGGCTCAGTTGGAACTCTTTGATTTCGGTCTTTGACCTTCGAGGTAGGGATTTCTTACTTCTATTATGTGTTTATGTGTTGATTTGGTGCTTGAATTTGTGTTTGATCGTCCCGTTCTGGCCTTAGTGAGTTCTGTCAAAAATCTGGAAATCGCTGCTCGAAACCATCTGGTATCGATACCATTTTGGCATGGTATCTGATTAGCACCTAAGATCGTATGATCTTAGGGCTTTAATCCTCGAATTTGAGGCTTTCCTACGCCTTAGTTATCGTT
>JAOTQK010000020.1:13791696-13806749 GCA_025642025.1 Rhododendron ferrugineum
ATACTCAAGAGTGACTCAAACGTGTTCTAATCATATAAGGAGTCATAACACGGAACGAAGAACAACCTCAGGAGTAGTTACAGACATCGACAAACTGACACACCTCTACTCAAATGGTAATAACTTTCTGTGTACTTAGAGTTTTTGGGGCGTTTCCGGTGGAAAGTGAAAGCTAACTTCAAGACCTTCGATTCGATATAAAATTTTCATTAAACGGACATCGAACGAAGAAGTTATGACCGTTTGAAGTTGGGCTGAAACTCAAAAACGGGCTGAAATTCCCAAATTCGACCGAAACGTAAAACCCAACCTCAAGCACGAAGCATAGCACGATCTAAGTACATAAACATCACATAAACGTATAACAAGAGTAATAAATCTCTACCACAACGGGTTTTGAGCAAAACCCTCAGTACACCAAGCAAAGATCCGTCAAGAACAAGCTTTCCCAAAGGAATATCACAAGATCTACCACCAAGATTATCCAAAAATGTGATTAATGTAGGAATCCAAGCTAGGGTTTCGGGAGAGAGAGAGAAAGAGAACCAAAGACCATGAATCTTACCTCCAATGACGAGAAACTCGAAACCCGGTTGATATTTGAAAGATTAACACATAGATCTTGAAGATTTGGTGGTGTTTGAGGTGCAAATCCAAGGATTTGGGTGAAGAATTGAAGAGAGAAGGTGGAGGGGCGATTTTAGGGCTTGGTTCGAGGTCTAGGAGTGAGAAAATAACATAAGGGGTCTATTTATAGGCGTCTGAATGCGTGCTGAAAATTGCAGAAAAACACAGCATGTATCGGTACTGGAAAAAAGTTGTACCGGTACATGAACCTTCAAAATGAAAAAAACACAACTTCTGGACTTCATGTACCGGTATTGGGAAAAGGCTGTGCCGGTACAAGTTTGACAGAAAATTTAATTTATTAATTTTTTTTTATTTTTTTTTATTTTTGCAACGGTGACCGGATCAAACCCCACTTGCTACCAACACTCCCAAACATCATTACAACCTCAAAATTAGACAAGCTTCATATTTATTCATAACACTCACCACATTATCCCTTGTTGCCCATAGTACGACTATTAACCTTACGGTACATTCTCTACCCAACGACACTCATATCATACCCCAACGAGTACCAAGAGACAAGATCGAACAACGAGTCATTAAGACACAAGCAACCATACTCAAGAGTGACTCAAACGTGTTCTAATCATATAAGGAGTCATAACACGGAACGAAGAACAACCTCAGGAGTAGCTACAGACATCGACAAACTGACACACCTCTACTCAAATGGTAATAACTTTCTGTGTACTAAGAGTTTTTGGGGTGTTTCCGGTGGCAAATGAAAGCTAACTTCAAGACCTTCGATTCGATATAAAATTTTCAAGAAACGGACATCAGACGAAGAAGTTATGATCGTTCGAAGTTGGGCTGAAACTCAAAAACAGGCTGAAATTCCCAAATTCGACCGAAACGTAAAACCCAACCTCAAGCACGAAACATAACACGATCTAAGTACATAAACTTCACATAAACGCATAACAAGAGTAAGAAATCCCTACCACAATGGGTTTTGAGCAAAACCCTAAGTACACCAAGCAAAGATCCGTCAAGAACAAGCTTTCCCAAAGGAATATCACAAGATCTACCACCTAGATTATCCAAAAATGTGATTAATGTAGGAATCCAAGCTAGGGTTTCGGGAGAGAGAGAGAAAGAGAACCAAAGACCATGAATCTTACCTCCAATGACGAGAAACTCGAAACCCGGTTGATATTTGAAAGATTAACACATAGATCTTGAAGATTTGGTGGTGTTTGAGGTGCAAATCCAAGGATTTGGGTGAAGAATTGAAGAGAGAAGGTGGAGGGGCGATTTTAGGGCTTGGTTCGAGGTCTAGGAGTGAGAAAATAACATAAGGGGTCTATTTATAGGCGTCTGAATGCGTGCTGAAAATTGCAGAAAAACACAGCATGTACCGGTACTGGAAAAAGGCTGTACCGGTACATGAACCTTCAAAATGCCAAAAACACAACTTCTGGACTTCATGTACCGGTACTGGGAAAAGGTTGTACCGGTACAAGCTGGACTTTCCTTTTTTTTTTGCAACGGTGACCGGATCAAACCTCACTTGCTACCAACACTCTCAAACATCATTACAACCTCAAAATACGATATTCCACTTATTTAAACGATTAAAGAAAATATAATAATTCACGAGTCTCTACAATCCAGCCAGCAGAAAATCCATATGTGGCCCTTGCTTTAACACCAAAACTCATGTGATAGAGATCCCTCTTGGTATCTGGATCTTATTGTCCCCAACAATGGTGGGGTTTGAAAAGCTAAAAGTATTTGTCTATAGTTTAAATGGCAACGTTTTGTCTTTCTTTTTCCACATCTCACATGTGCCATCATTGGTGGGGTTTTGATTTGCCAAGTTTTTAGGGTACCCTGTGGGGTTCTTAAATATTCTTGTCCCACCACATCTCTGTTTCTGATTGTATAGGATATACGGCTCTCCATTATTGTGCTCAATCATGTTCTCTGATGGGACTGCAGAGGGCCGTTTGTGTCATCTCGGTAATCAAAAAGTGTTTTCAATGGTTAAATGTTCATATTTGTCGAAATAATCTTCTCGGAAAAAAAGATGGACGATCACGATTAAGCGCAGAAGCTTCCCTGCAATTCAATGGTTGAGAATTCTGATCCTATTGTAATACTCCTACTAATTAGTAGTAACATGCCAGTGCGATGTTCGGATGTCAGGAAAGACATGAGCAGATTTATTCCCAAGACCTAGAGAGATGCCAAACTCAATCGAAACCGGCAAGTGATATTAAAAGGAAAAATGTTCTAGGCCTCATTCTTCTAAACTTATTTTCTTTGTTTTGTGTGTTTTATTCTTTTTTTCTAAAATTCTGTTAGATTCGAGTGATATTTTTTAGATTAATCATCCATCTCGACGAGAGGAGTCTAAAGATTATAAAATTATGACCAAAAACAAAAAAAAGTTTACTAAAGACAAAAAAATGTATCAAACAACTATCTTATTTATCTAGAGTAGTGCCATTTTATTTGAATTTTTTCGACATTGGTCCATATTTTTATACTTTTCCGATTCATTTCGTCGAGACGAACGATTAACCCCAAAAATTTCGACGAAAAGCTAAAAAAAAGTAATGAAAAGTTAAAATACTGAATTAAATTTCAGACTTATAAGTTTAGAGTATAAGTTCAGTTGATGGAATACTATTGTCAGAGAGCAATTATTGGCGTACATATATCATAGGTTTTCAGCAATTGGTTTGTATAGGTTTGTTCCAGCATTGGCTCTCTAACAACCCAATGGGGTTTAGCCGCAACTAAATTAAGAGGTTGCATGTTAAGAAATCGCAAGTTCAAATTCCACAAAGATCAAACATTTTAAACCTTGGAGTCAATGGAAATTTGCTTGCCTGACAGCTAACTTAAGGGTCCTGGATTTAGTCAAACTGCGCGCAAGTTGATCCGGTAATCTGGTTATCAAAAAAAAAAAAAAAACATTGGCTCTCATTATTAAGCCTTAGTTTCACAAACCATGCATATGTGTATCTCGAATATGACAGCCATCATCATCCCGTCTCCAAACTCAAATGGCTACCACTGCATGTTCAGTAGTAACCCGGTAGTATACACCATGTACTCTTATGCATTTGACTAGAGTTCGAAATTCACTAACTAGTAACTACAATAAAAACTAGTGACTTTCGCCTAGAAAAAACAACATTGTGGGATGCTAAAAGATAGAATCCAAAGCTTAAAGATGAGTATGCAAATATTAGTATTAACAATCTTTGTGGTTTTGTTTGATTGAGTGGAATCGAATTGTTGCCTAAATTAGGGTTACTAAAACTAACCAACCACAACTAAAAATTAAATTTACTAAACCTCAGAGTTATAAAATAAAATAAAATAAAATAAAAAGGAGAGTGATACTTACACAAAACAAACGTTGAATTTATTTAAGAACTCAAAAAAGAAGTTTCGGTACGATTAATGGTAATAATATGAGCTTTTTTTTATGTATATATTTAATTTATGTGAAGGTAAGAATATATTGGCATGCTAACTAGCACGGCTAGAGCCAAGCTGGTGAGAAGGTGCCGCTAAGGATTAGGCACCGCTGAGAAGCCCAGCGAGCGTAGTCATTGCTCGGACTTGCATTTCTAGAGCTGCAATGTAGTCCGTGGCTTCTTCTAGAAGATTCAGGAATGATAGTTTCTGGCAACCGGGAATTAACCGGCTGAGAAACCGAGCTTTTCGTTGTGCTGTCGGTATCTGCTTCTTCGCCTCCGGCTTCTTTGACTGGATAAATCCAGCTGCCTTTCGCTTCTTCTGCTTCTTATGCTTATTTTTGTTGAGTTTCAACCTGACAACATGCATGATATAGGCTTTGTTACAAAAATAAAAAATAATAATTTGAGGAACATGTATAACTGTTAAAATAAGAATCTTCTATGTTGATTCAATTTTAAATATTTCATTTTGATTTTTTCAAGTACAAAAACTCATTCACCAAATTGTAAATCTCTCTTAATCTTATTGCTCAACTTCTTGCATTTCCGCTTTACCATTTTTTTTATTATCATTCAGTGTAATTACATAATAATACAAACTATATTCATTATGGTGAAATTACATGGAGACCCTCTCATCTAAACATGTTTTCCATGAACACCCCATAACGTTTAAAATTGCCCAAACAAACCCCCTTTTGATTTATTGTGGTTGGGTACTGGGGAGCTTGATATACAATGCTTTTGTGTTGGGAGAATGAGATCCTCAAAATCAAAATTGAGGAGATTTCTTTCCTGACTAGCCTTTCTCATCGAGGAGAGGAAGCCGTTTTGTTAACATGCAGAACTGTCATATTATGTATCCAAGTTTCTTAATATTGATGCCAATGAAAATACATTTGCTGATAATTCTTCTATGAGTATAATAAGTCTATTGGAGAAATTGAAACAGATAGAGCATCTCCAACTCATGGCTTCAAATTCTATGTGAAATAAAAGCGGTAACATTTGGCATCCTCGTTTGATCCAACCTTGATGTCATATGCAGTGTCAAATTATAAATGTATTTGGCTCCATCCCATTAGCTTCAAATTTGACTCCTCATGCCAAATCTATCTTTGGCATTTTTGAATTCAAAAAGTAGGTGTTTTGTACTTTAATACTTAAAATTTAACATCAAGGTTGGAGCTGAAGGTTTGTTGATGTGAAAGTCAGAAATGCCACTTAAGTCTTTAAAAAAATTTGGCATCCCAATTTGAAGCCATGAGTCAGAAATGCTCTAATCTTTGAAGGAAATTAGAAACAAAACTAGCTAGACATTTGGAATCAGAGTGGTTGTTGATAGAAGGAAATTAAGGCTTTGCTTGAAAACATAAGGAAAGAAAAGACAGGAAAAGAAAAGGAAGGGAAAATTTGTTTGGTTTAGAAAGAAAGTGGGGAGAAACAAATAAGAAAACAAACTTTTAAGCGCAATACGTGTTCTCTTACAGTTTCTCACATTTTCTTTCTTAACCATTTACTTTTCCTTTTCACAAGTTCCAAACAGACTCTAATGATTAGGGTATCCGGTGGCTAACCTGAGTCGACTCATAAGAAGTGATCTACTCCATCGAGTCCTCCCCTTGGCCGCGGTGGCCAGCAGCCTATCCGCGGTCTCTCGGATGGTAGAAACTGCCGCCATCCGAGACGAATCCCCGTGGCTTCTTTGACTGAGGGCTTCAATGAGCTTCACAGAGTATGTCTGTTGCTCGGCATCACTCTTCCATCCGGTTTTCTCTATTTTCACCACCTCTTCCGCTTGATTTTCTTCGCTCCCGACCTCCCTTAGCTTTTTGAACACCTTCGATTCTTGAAGTCGGTTCGAGTTGTCTACGTAATTTGAAGTTGAAGACGATTCCATCATAACAGGCAATGATGTATACTCTGCTCTTGTTCTCCCTATATGTGTGAGATTTCTCCCTCTAATTTTCTTTCTCTTGGCATTTGGAGGCGGAGAGAAAGTAGGGAAGAGGCTTCATATATGAGTCTGGACACTTGCATTCAAGAAATATCAAGCGCAGTACGTACTGTAGTACCTATGGGAGCGCGCGCGCACACACAAACAAAAAAAAAATCGGTCCCATTAATATTACTTTGGTGGCCACATCTGAGTATCATATTTTGGATACAATATAATGTGTCACTAATGTATTGGTGAAATGTGTCTCATCTGTCATGTAGTGGAGTACATTCTATCAATGCATTAGTTACATATACATGATATCGAAAATGTAGAACTCAAACGTGATCACCATAGGCATTTATCTCTCATCAATTTACGATATAACATTAACCGTAAATTTTATTAAGAGAAAAAAAAAATTTGAATAGAAAGGTTTGAAAGGTTGTTCTCTCTGTTGAGTGGGAAAACCAAGAGAGGAGATATGAACATTAGTGGTTAAGGTGAATTTTTGTAGTATTACGGAGTACTTTTTATTTATCCAGAAACAAAAAAGAAAAAAAAGAGGGCACCGTGTGTTATATATACGAGTTCTTAATTTATAGCGGGTTGATTCATTTCATCCCTTATTGATTAGAGCTTGTAGCTTGTAATCTTTATTTGATTATAATGGATTTGATTCGTTTCTTTGTGTCTTTCGCATATTGCACAACAAAATATTTCATGCTTTATGAAGCAGGCAAATGAAATCAAACTTGTACTTAAAACAACGCAGTTATGCATTTGGTTACGATTCTCGTAAGAAAAATTATTGTGGAAAATCCGGACGCAAGTCATGCACAGCCAGCATTGTACATTCAACATCAATAAGTCTACAATCACAAACACTTGCACCCACAAAAGCACAAACTCACTCACATTAAGTGTGGGGTTCACACATTGCACACGCGGGACCCGCACTCAATGTGAGTGAGTTTGTGCACTTGTGAATACAAGTGTTTGTAATTGTAGCAAAACTCATTCGGCATACATGTTTATATATCTGCACCTATTTAGCACAGATACTGATACCGACACAAAATCTCTTAGTAAAAAATAGGGACACAAATATAGCAAGCTAGAGTAAATAAATAAATACTATTAATTTATTTTATACCGATGAAAATATAGTTAGATGTATAAGCATGAAGCTTCAATATATATAAACATGAAGCTTCAATATATATAAACAATTATCATATATACATCATATTATATTTTTAACCCAAAATATTTGAAATAATACACATTTATCTCAAAAAAAATAAAAAATTACATATTCAACCCATATCGTGTCCCCATACGTGTTCCCACCGTGTCCCTCGCGTGTTCCCGTCATATATATCCCCCTGAAAAAATTAATTGATTTTATTGGACACACCACGTGGTGTGTCCCATACGTATTTTGTTGTGTCCTTCGCATGTCCCCTCGTCCCCTTGTCGGACACGGAAATACACCGACTTCTAGGAGTGTCGGTGTTTCGTATTTTTAGTAATTGCCATATTGTGTGTTTGGCCATTTGGTTATCACTCATTGGTTTAGCAGGTAGTGTTTTTATGGCTTCCACCAATAAGTGGTCTTGAGGGGTCAGTCTAGTTGTTTGGTTCTAGGAAAATGATGAGTCGGGGATGAGCAAATAGGTGAGAGCGAGATAAGCATCAAGCATGTGGTGGTTTTTTCTGCCACTTTCTATCAGCTTTGGCCTTTGTTCTGTTTTCTAGTGGGCACTTTTGGATTGATGGCCTTTATTGGATATGGAGATGTATAGGCCACGTTGCATGCCAATTACCAATTATTATTTCTGACTTTAGGTCGCATAATTTTGTGGTATAATGTTCCGTTCGTGATTTCAGTTCTCGCTTTTACGCTTGCTCATTCAATTTTCGCTTTCGTGAATTTTAGTAATTTGAGTTATTTTCGAGAGACGGTGTCACGCTCGCGCTCCCTTTTTTTGTCACGCCTACGCGCATGCACATTATGTGGCTAAGATTATAGCACGAAAAAAGAATCTCTAATGTCGCAATCCTCTATGTGACGTGAAATAGAATCGTTCACGATCTTGAGTGATTATTCGAACCATTTCTTTTATAGAATTTGACATATATATGTTCACCATTCATTAGAAAAATAAAGTTCATCAGACATCAATAAGATCAGACTTTTCCTTTGCTCTAAAGAAAGTATGATCGTTGAAATATGTAATAATATCGATCCGATTAAATAGGGTTTGCATGAATGATGGATATCGATAATTACGAAATGAGCAGCATGGATCGTAACATGAAACATATTATATGTACTAGAGGCCGAACACACGTGATGCTTGTGCAAGTGGCGAGTAGCTTTCTTATGACGGATAAACAACAGTACTAAAATAAACTTCACACCAATCACATGTTTAACATGGTAAATTGAGGGAAATGGTTTTGTCACTTCCTTTTTTGTTAACGTCACTCCCCTGCAAATGTATTTTTGATGCAAAAGGAACCTAAATTGAATATAATATACACTTACAGGGGAGTGACGTTAAAAAAAATGAGTGACAAAATCAGTAGCCTAAATTAAATGTAATAATGACATAAATATGCCTGTCCATTGTTTGCATGGCAGCAGAATAAACAAAGAAAGTGACTAGCACAAAACAACAAAAATTGAGTCAAATCAATGTAAGAAAAGGGTACCTTGTGCAAAAGGAATTCACCAGTTCTACCACATGCTTCATCTTTTGCTTGAACAGCAAGATGAATTATGGATTGGCGGTGGGACTCGAAATGAAAGTTGATTTTCTGGGTTTTTTTTTTTTTTGCCATTGGCGGACTCCACAGTGTAGAGAGATATAGAGTAATGATAAAAAATATAGACAAGAAAAATGATTTTGGCACTCCACTTTTTTATGATGGCACTCCAAAATTGTCTTTTAGTGTGTTTTGCTATGTATAATTTTTACATTAAAAGACAAGTTTTGGAGTGGTATCATAAAAAAGTGGAGTGCCAAAATCATTTGCCTATAGGTAATGATTGAAAAGGAATAGAGAGAAAAATGAGAGTAATGATTGAAAAGAAATAGGATAATGATTAGTATCCAAAATCCAAAACCCCAAAACGAACGAGGTCCATAGCACTTGGAAACGGACTCTGCTACGCATACTGACCGGAGACACCGACCATACGTACCAACGGCACGCAGGGCTCATTCCGAGCCGTTCAATAATATTTTTTTAAAAAAAACCATTGGACTCATCAAAAATCAGTTCAATCCGATATGTGTAAGTGATCGATCTAATATTCTCATTATTCATCCAATCTTTCCATTTTTTCCAATTTTTCAAATATGGAAAGATTGGATCAAACACTCAAACATATCGGATTGAGCTGATTTTTCGCAAGCCGACTCGATTTTTTCCCCTAAAATTATTGAACGAATTAGATCCTTCGTGTGGGATCCAAAGTGGGTTCCGTGTGCCGTCAGTACTCATCGTGGGTCTCCCCGGTCGGTTTCTTTAGACTTTCCGTTTGGAATCTGCCATGCATTTGGGAGAGTAGGCAATTTATGCTTTATTTGGATTGTTTTTTGAAAAAATATTCTCAACTCAAAAAATACTCATTATCCCTACTTTCAATCATTACTCACTTATATTTCAATCATTATTCTCATTTCTCTTTATATCTCTCCAATCATTACCTCTACTTCCAATCATTACTCTTATATCTCTCTTCACTCATAACCCTACAAAATTCCTCAAAAAAATTTCAAAAACTCATCCAAACACAGTGGACTTGTTCGTTTACCATATTTATTTTGTTTTTCAATTATTATCCTATATTTTTCTTCAATTATTACCATATTTCTCCAATTATTAATTTCATTTCTCTGTCTATCTCTCTCCACTCATTACCTATCTCTCCAATCACTAACCTATTTCTCTCTCCATCCACTACCAAAACTAAAATACCCAAAATTACCAAACGAACAAGACCAGTATTATTCTTTTGAAAGACAGGAGAGCACGCAGTTGGCCCTGCTTTGTATTGGAGGGAATTTAGGAAGTGTTAATTTTACGCACTTATCCTTGCAGTTTTCTGCAGTTGTTTGCTCCTAATGAAAGGACGTCATTTACGGGGTAGTAAAATAATTTGTTCAACTGTGTTGGATTTCCCCTAAACTTTTTTTTTATTCTTAGGCTCCGTTTGTTTCAACTGAAAATTATTTTCCTATTTTCCTGTGTTTGGTTGAACAAAATGTGGGTAAAACATTTTCTCTTGTAAAACATTTTCCATCAAAAACACCAAAAAAATGGGGCAAATTATGGCTGCCCAAAAAACAGCCACAGTGGCCACAGGAAACAAGGGAAGAGAGAGGGGTCACTCTAGAATAGATCTCTACTTTGAGAAAGGGGCAGCTTTATCTCGTGCCCTATTCCATTACACTTTGAATTCTAGGGGGTCCTTACAAATACAATTAGACTTGGGCTTCGCTTCACCTAACAAAAAGAGCCCAATAACAAAATAATAAAAATAAAATAGAAGGCCCAAACACAGACATAACAAACATTGGTCCAATTAAAAGAGGTTAGTAATTCCTAAAAGGCCTAAAATCAAAGAGGATGTCTATGGATTTGCCAGAAATTTCAAGGAAGATGAGCATAATTTGTGTCTTGTTTGGATGGTGTATTGAAAAATTTTGAGTTTAGTTTTTGAGTAATAAGTGGAGAGAGAAATTAGTGTAATAATTGGAGATAGGGATAATAAGTGAAGAGAGATAGAGAGAGAAAAATGAGAATAATGATTAGAGAATAAAGAGAGAAATGAGAGTAATAATTGAAAGTAATGAGGCTCCGTTCCGCTTTCTTTTTAAACCTTCTTTTTCAAAAAGAAGGTAATTTCAAACTCAAATATAAGAAAATGAAAAATATTTTTTAAATTTTTTTTGCACTGTTTAAAAGATCTCAATGAGATCTATCAAACAAGATCCATATTGGAAGGAAAATTATTTGCGTAAACACATGATTTTTGAGCTTGAAATTACCTTCCTTTTCTAAAAGTTGCTTTTTTGAAAAACCGGAACGACACCTAAGTGTTTTTTGAGTTAATTTTTTTTTTTAAATTACCATCCAAACAAGGCATCATAGAATAAGGAAATTCAAGAAGTCTTCCGGAAGGATATGCACGACACATATATGACCACATTTGAATTCAAAAGTGAATAGTGACGAAAGTCCGCTTTCACCGATATATCATATCATATTCACCTTGAGTCGTAACAAAAGCGAAAATTCTATTCATTAGCACTGTATTTTTTAAATTATTTTTTGAGGTTCGATTTCAACGTCTAGGTAATCTTTTTGTCTTGCTCTAATTTATTACTAGATCTTCTCTCGAAA
This sequence comes from Rhododendron ferrugineum, assembly GCA_025642025.1. NCBI lineage: Eukaryota > Viridiplantae > Streptophyta > Magnoliopsida > Ericales > Ericaceae > Rhododendron > Rhododendron ferrugineum. The sequence continues at coordinate 13,803,127 of JAOTQK010000020.1, forward strand.
CAATGAATGGGATTTATTTTTTGGGTAACGGAGGAACAGTTCTACAGTCAAGCCGCTATATGGATCCAATTACGTAACCCAAATCTCTAGAAAAGTTAGCACGGTCAAATCATTCACGGATCCCAGTTCTTGAGGAGAACTCCCAAAGTCTCGGTATCCGCCCGAACCATTGGGTGGGTGTGTATGAATGGGATCTTTGGTATGATCTTTCGCCAAAATATGTACCAAAGCTTAGTTGCTTTTCTTAGGGTGGGGACCTGAGAGGCCTAGATAATCAATTTCATGAATTCCCAGCCTGGATTAGTTTAGTGATTACAATAGTGCTAGAGGCCAAGAAACTCAAGTTTCTGCAAAAGGAACTTAAGCAGCTCAACACTAGGGAGTTTAGTAATATCTCTAAAAGGGTTGTTGAATCTAGACAACAGCTTGAGATTCTGCAGAGAGATTTGGGATCTCATCCCTCTAATCCTTTCATCATAAGCCTGGAAAGAGTGGTACATACGCAATTCCTCACATTATTAAGGGTTGAGGAAAGCTTGGCCAAGCAAAAATCAAGTACTCAATGGCTTAAACTTGGGGACCAATGTACTTCTTATTTCTTTAAAACTATGAGAAACCTTCGAAATAGGAGTAAGATTACCAGTCTGGTGCTTGATGATGGATCTCTCATCCATGCTATTGAGGATATCAAGACCAGCTTTGTTAATTTTTACACTAATTTACTTGGATATCCTCATCCTACTCCTTACCAGGGGCATTCTAGGATTCATCAGGTAGTCAGTAGGAAGCTAACTGATAGTTAAAAGGTTGCCATGATTGCTGGGGTTTCTGACCTTGAAATTAAGGACACCTTTTGGTCCCTTAATCCTACCAAAGCCCCTGGTCCTGATGATTATAATGCTTGGTTTTTTCAGAAAAGCTTGGCCTATTATTGGTTATGAGGTCACTGCAGCTGTTAAAGCCTTCTTTAGGTCTAGCCAGTTGCTTACTAAGGCAAATTCTACCCTTGTTGCACTTGTTCCTAAGGTCCCTAATCCATCAAAAGTTGGGGACTTTAGGCCCATTTCTTGCTGTAATATTGTCTACAAATGTATCTCTAGGATACTTGCTAGAAGATTACAGGTTGCCCTTCCCATGTTAATTGATCCTGTGCAATTAGGTTTTGTTAAGGGTAGGAGGATTGCTGATAATATTTTCCTTACTCAAGAGCTCATGAGAGGGTACCATAAATCATCATCCACTCCTAGGTGTGCTATGAAGGTAGACATTATGAAGGCATATGATAATGTTAGATGGGAATTTCTATGGGATGTCCTCTCTTCCATCCCACAATGATTCAGTGGCTTCAGGCTTGTGTTACCATTGCCAATTATTCTCTCAGCATCAATGGGGAAGTCATTGGTTACATTAGAGGGAAAAAAGGACTAAGACAATGGGATCCTTTGTCCTCTTACCTATTCGTAATTGTGATGGAAGTTCTCACCTGTCTTCTGAGAGAAAAATCCCTTCTCCCTGATTTTCATTATCATTGGAGATGTGGTCGTACCAATTTGATCAACATTTGCTTTGCTGATGATCTTATGATCTTTTACAAAGGGGAACTGACCTCAATTAATCATATCCAGAATGCTCTCTGAGTTTCAAACTTTGTCAGGACTCTCACCTAGCCCTGGAAAAAATAGTATCTATTTCTCTAGGGTTAACACAAGCACTAGATTGGCAATCTTAGAGGTCTTAGGATTCAAGGAAGGCACACTACCTGTCAGATATCTTGGGGTACCACTTCTCTCCACTAAACTCAAGGCCTCTGACTGTCAGCGACTAGTTGATAGCATCATTGCTAAAACTAAGACATGGACAAACAGGGACCTCACATATGCTGGCATGGTTCAGTTGATCAAGAATATCCTCTTCTCCATTCAAATATATTGGTTTTCCTTATTCATAATTCCTAAAAAGGTGATTAAGGAAGTAGAGTCAATTCTTAGAGCATTTCTTTGGTCAGGCCCTGATCTTAGGAAAACTGGTGCTAAAGTCTTATGGGAGCACCAGTGTGCCCCTAAACAGGAGGGTGGCCTTGGTTTCAAGTCCATGCAAGTGTGGAATAAGGCAGTCATTGCCAAACACATTTGGTTCCTTATTTCTGGAGGAGAGCAGTACATGTGGTGTCAATGGGTCAAGTCATACTTAATAAAAAGAAGGAATTTTTGGAATTTGAAAATTCCTGGAGACTGCACTTGGGTCTGGAGGAAACTGTTGTAGCTTAGACCCTTGATACAGCCTTATATTCTTAGGGTGATAGGGAATGGTCATTCCACTTCCCTGTGGTATGACAACTGGCATCCTCTTAGCCCCTTGATAGACAAAGTTGGTTCCAGCATTGCTTATGACTCTGGAATCCCCAAGGATGCTATGGTGTCCTACCTCATTCATAATTCATCTTGGGTATTTCCTACTACCCAAACTTTTGAACTAAATGAGGTTAGCAGAACTCTACCTCCTTTAGTAGCTACCAGGCTAAGTGGGCCTTATCACTCCAGATGGACCCTCTCTCCCAATGGTCAGTTCTCAATTGCTTCATTTTGGAACAAATTGAGCACTCCATTTCCCAAGGTTTTGTGGCATCAATTGGTGTGGTTCTCATCCCACATACCAAAATGTAGCTTTATCACATGGCTAGCTATTCAAAATAGGCTTTCTACTGCAGATAGGCTTGTACTTTTTGGCCTTAACCACTCTTCTCAGTGTAGTTTTTGCCAGGGGAATGAGAGTCATGATCACCTCTTCTTTAATTGCCCATTCTCACAACAGGTTTGGGATTCCATTTTATGCAAACTCCATGTTACTTGGCTCCCCAGACCATGGGCTGATTGGGTCACCTTTCTCTCTGCTGTCAACGACACCTCTCTCCAAGCTCTCATCATTAAACTGGTTTTTACAACTACTGTTTACCATGTGTGGATAGAGAGGAATGTGAGGAAATTCCAAGGCAAGTCCTCTTCTTGGGAGGTAGTTGTTCACAAAATTAATTCCATGGTTAGAGCAAGATTTTTATCACTGTCCAAACTTCCAAAGATTCAAGCACAATGGATTGTGAATGAGTGGAATATTAGTGGGAGTTAAAGCTTCATTTGATATTATTGTCTTTAACATTATATGTTGTTATTTAGCTCACTTACTGTTGTTGTCTACATAATGTTTTACTTATCTATTCTTCTAGGCAGAATGCAATAGATTATCACTCATTGGGGACCTTGTGGAGTTCTTATCATTCACAGGAAATTGTGTAGATAGCAGATTGTTTAGGTTGCTGCTATTACTTCTATCTTAGCAGGTATATACTCTTAACTTTGGTGACTATTTGAGTTACAATCTTGAAGTGTGTACCTACTATATTGTGTGATATCCTAGTGAGTTGTGTGCTCTTGCCTCAACCTTCTCGTTTGAGAGTGGAGGTAATAAATAGTAGGGGAATCATGTGAGACCTAGCGAAGGGAGATGGTGGAGCCCTTTATTCCCAATGCTCATGAGAAAAAAGTTGAGTGGGAGGTCAGTTCTCGAGGGGGATATAAGTCAGTGAGACCTCATATTGAGCTTGGGAGCAGTACTGAAATCTTCATCAA
>JAOTQK010000020.1:13883470-13901698 GCA_025642025.1 Rhododendron ferrugineum
AATGCGTTTGAGCCCATTTCGGGTCTCACAAAAATCTAGAAAAATATCCATAAATTTTAGAATATTATTTTATGGGGTCCTGTAAAAAATCAGCTTCAACGGACATCGGTAAGTATTACTTTTGGATTTGTAGGGCGAAACTGCTCAGTTCGCCCATATGAATCCAAAAGTAATACTTACCGATATCCGTTGAAGTTGATTTTTTATAAGGCCCCATAAAATAATATTTAAAATTTTATAGATATTTTTCTCAATTTTTGTGGGATCTAGAATGAGCCCAAACACATTTTTCCTTACGTGATGCTTGTGTAAGTTGTGACTTAGGGGATTAATTCCTCTCCATACTCTCCTTATGGCGCCTCTTACTCCTGAGTTGACACCAAGAATTGAAACTAATCATCTCGTAGTGATGAGTCATTTTTCATCGTGCTCAACCAATGACCTGTAAAACAGATTGCTTGACACCAGTGGCAGTGTGATGTTGACCAAAACAATACCGATGCCTAAGTCAGTATTTTGTTGGAGAAAAGGAGAAAGTAAAGCAGAAGTGGAAGTGTATGGAGAGTTTTGGAATGTGTACCCGTCTGTCTCCTTCTCTTGGATGAGGAGAGGAGACTTATTTATAGGCGTGTGATTTGAAAAGCCGGTTAGGCTTTGCCGATAAAGGCGGGGTTTAGATATCTCTGCAGTGGCCGAAGCCGAGCTTCTCAAAACATTCGACTAGTCGAACTCCACCTCAAATCAATTCGTCCCCAATTCCAGAACGACCCCGAACGCTCGAATAAAAATCCGGCTTTCGCCACCGCCTTAAAATCCCTACCTAGGACATAACCGTAAATTTACCAAAACAAAGGTACAACGTGGGGAACACACCATGGCATCGACAACCCACCCCCCAAACACAAGGGTTTATGGAGGGCTTTGCTTTGTCAAAAATTTCATATCTCCCTCTCCAACCTCATCACCAATGGCGCCCTCACTCTCCTCTTAACTACCCAAAAACCCTAACCCCAAACCCCACCCATCCAAAAGACCCTAAATTTTGCAGATTCAATCCGCAGCCCCCCATGTTGAAGGCCTTATCGTCCTCGTGCCTACGGGGTCGGTTTCAGTCCGCGCCTTCCGCTCTGCCATCCCATCTCCGCCGCCACGGGACTCCGTCAAGTGCGCCGTTCGGCGGAGTCTCGGGGTCGCTCAGGGGAAGGAAAAGCCCTAGCTTGTGCCAGAGGTTGTTTTTCTGTTCGGACTCGACGGATGGGTCGGACCCGGCCGGGGCCGGGGCCGAGGTCAAGAGGGTGGAAGTCGAGGGGGAGGAGGCGGCGGATTCGAAGCCGTCTTCGGCCATCGTTCCAACCGTGTTCAGGCCCGAGGATTGTCTCACGGTTAGATTTGTGCATTTTGAGTTTATTGTACTCCCTTAGGTTGTGGAGAACCGTGAGAAAGGGGGAAAGAACATCTTAGTGTTAAGCACTACCTCTGTTCCCAAAAGATTGGCTGGTTTGCAAAACGAGAACTTAAAAATAATGCATTTTTGTTAAGTAAAATGCAATTTTTTTGCCTGTAATTACTAGATATCAATGAGTTATTTTAATTTATCAATAAAAGATTGAATTTTTCTTCACTTAAGTGCAATCTTTTTGGAAGGGAGGGGGTATTTATTTGGTCTTGATAACCACCGACCTCTAGACGTTAGATATTAACAAGTTCGGATTTCAATACACACGTCACAAATATCAATACGCCTTCACGGGTATCAATGCACTTTCTTCGAATATCGAAACACCTTGTACATATTATCCACCACCCTGATGGCTGTGCTTGGCATTTTCCTCATATTTCTATGACAGTTTTACTCAAAGTTACTTGAAATCAGTGGAATTAGAGGTAGTGTGAGATTCATAGTTAGACCATCTTCATCTCTTTACTCATTTTTTTGCTCGATATGAGTGTAAGGTTGTAAACTTGGGTGAAAATTTGAGTAAAAAAAAATTCATCTGATGAAGTGCTCTGATGGGCAATGTGTGATTTCAAGCATAATACAGGAGTGAAAGCTTTGTTAGTGGTAAAATTTGAAAGCCGTAAAGTAGACTCCTTTGCTTGATTACACGATACACAATCATGTTCAACAGTCATTCCCCACCTTAGTAATCTCTCTCTAGTTTCCAATTTCCTCAAATGACAAAGCCAAGAAATAAACATTACCTTTCACCAAACAATAGGATGCCACTGAATTTTCTCCACAGGTCTAATAACAGTTCAAGCAGTTCTAACGGAATATATCCTATTCAATAGCCACACCACAAAGTATTCAAGCTTTACACGATGCAGAAGAGATGCAGAGGTGTGCTCTATCATCTTCCGCAGAAGCTAGTTGTTTTTTTAAAACCATATTTAAGGTCCTATCTTAGAGTGGTGAGTGCTGGCTTTTAAGAAGATAAGTTTGTGACTTTGATGGGGATATATCAGTCTATGGGTGCTTTGCACTGTTTTGGAGGATGTATTCTACCGGTACCATAGACAAAAAATGTGCAGAGTACAGCGATCTGATATATTTTAATACGATGTAGCCTCAAAGGGATTCCGGATTCCCGTTCAACCCGTTTAAACGAACTTGAATTGTGGTCTGTGCACACCTATTGCCCTCTTGGAAGTTGATTTCTCCTTTTTCCCACCTATCTTTTCGTCCTATGAATCATTCTTAGTCGTTTACTTGTTTACAATTCCTTATTGCATATCGGTTTGTGCGATTTCAGAGCCTATTTAGGGATAGTACAATAGCAATAAAAACAATCGTGATACGTGGAACATATTTTTTTTTCAATCATTTGAGTGGTGGGGAATGTGGGGTAACGGTTGCTCTATTACAGCATTGTTTGATTGTCCGTCTTTGACAATACTTGTCCTTGATTATTTTTTGTGCAACATGCTTTTCTTGTTCCCCACTGCAGGTTTTGGCATTGCCTTTGGCTCACAGACCGCTATTTCCTGGATTCTACATGCCAATGTATGTGAAGGTTGGCTGCTTGTCTCTAGTTTATGAGTATGGATTTTTTTTTTTTGGGAGTACATTTGATTTAAATGTTACCTGAACGGCCCAGACTGGTTGTAGAAAGGGGAAGTCCAATGATCTTCATGGAATTGTAAGTGCGAAAATTGACACCCGGGCCTGAGTCTGGGGATAGGTCAAAACAAGTACATGCTCCAATACAAGGGTCCAGGCTAATTTGATTGGGTCACAAAACTAAAAGTTTACATGGTGTGTTGTCATACATTGCCTCATGTGTTTTGTCTCTACCAAAGAAGCAATGGTACAGAAAAGGGACACAGATTGCCCGTTCTATTGACTCATCCCGAATGCATTTACAAAAAAACTTGGGACACATCAGAGGAACAGGAAATACTGATACTGTAATTGTAAGTTGTAACATATATCACACCACGTCACAACATGGACAAGGTAACCAATGGGGAATAAAATCTATCCATTTAAGGTCAAGTATTTTTTGTGATTAGTGTAACCACATTCAAAATACTCTTTTTTGTTTGTGCGAAAACAAATAATAAGAACTTAATTTTATGCATTACAATTACCTACATATTTCATCTACTGAGAGGAGTAGGAAACTAGGAATCATTTGCCCCAATCAGTTTCACCTTCTAGAAAAGAAGGTGAACTGTGAACAACAAGACCTGCTATCTCTTCCAGAGATATCTAGTAAAGAAATTGGATGTTGAACTCCAGAATCTCAACATTAAAAATTCGAAAGAGAGGGGATCAATAGGTATAAAAGTACATTGTTTTCATTTTAAAAGTTCGAAAGAGAAGGAATCATTTGCATGCAACATTGTTTTGAATAGGTAAATAGGGAACTTTTTCTCCTTTTAGGAAACATTTTCAAGTGTGCGATGCGTGTCTGGGAACTTTTTCGCCTTTTAGGAAACATTTTCGCCTTTTAAGGTTTCGTGTTGTCTCTTACAGATCGAAGTTCTAAGGTGGGATCAAGGATATCTATGTGATCCTAGATTGTTTATTGTTCATGAATATTGATTTTAAGTAATTTTTCTTCAACTTTCAATATATTTTACAAAGTTCCCGAAGTGAGGGGGTGTGTCTGGCTTAAAAAATCATAGGACATGCCGGTGCGACACATGTTGGGGTATGTACAACTACTAATCGTCTCTGACACACACGGTGCCTTCTTAGAATAGTTTGCGCCTTTTAGACATTTGTTTTCTGAAAGTGATCAATGCAATTAGACTACTTGGAATTCCTAATAACTATATTCTAATGGACGTCAATTGGTTAATCTGAGTAGTGCATTTAGCCCAATATTTTAGAAGGCCTTTGTCTAGGGTTCTACCCTTGGGGACCCCATCCCTCGCTAACCTATTGCCAAAAGAAAGCTGAACTGATGAAGGCTTTTCTTAGTTATTGCGCTGGTGATTGCTGCAACTAATTTAGGTTAGCCTCACATACTATTAGACTATTAGTTGTTCCATTGAAATGAGTAATTAAAAGGAAAGCGATGCTAGCAGCCCCTTTTTCTATTACTCATTTTATTTGAGGTTTGTATTGAAATAACTTGGGTCTTATGGATTCTTTTTGCCCGTGTAATTATTCTCTTGCAGGATCCTAAATTACTAGCAGCTTTACAGGAAAGTCGAAAACGGCAAGCTCCATATGCTGGAGCTTTCCTTCTTAAGGATGAGCCGGGGACTGACCCTAGTGTGACCTCTGGTTCAGATACAGAAAAAAACATAAATGAGCTCAAAGGAAAAGAGTTGTTTAACCGCCTTAACAAAGTTGGTACACTGGCCCAGGTAACTTGTTTAGGTTTTAGCAGTTACACTTTCCTGTGTACTATTTCTCTTTAAAATTCGTTATTGAGGCGATTTCTGATCCTTGATTAATGTTGTTTTATGCTAATGATATGTGATGCCAGATAACAAGTATCCAAGGAGACCAGGTAGTCCTTGTTGGTCATAGAAGACTGCGAATAACGGAGTTGGTGAGTTCTGCTCAATGCCCTGCGTATTCATATTATCCATCGCACTCCTTGTGTCTCTGGCTATGCATCTTATGCGTCCAACGTTCCAAGTATCCAGTCTGTAGTTGTGTAAATTTGCTAGATGCACATAAACCTTGAGGCAAAGTTCCCTAAATTCAGTATCCACAAGAAAATAAGTTTTAGACTGAATTAATTGTCCTCTGTGCAGGTCAGTGAGGATCCGCTTACAGTCAGAGTTGATCATCTCAAGGCATGGCCTGTTTTTCAGATTTTCCCTACTTTCGGATTATTGGCTGTAATCTAGAATTAAAGGTACCTTGAAATTCTGGATTCTTCCGCAATACCTTTTTCTTATTAGGTTGTTCTCTATTTTGTAGGACAAACCATATGATAAGGATGATGATGTTGTAAAGGCCACATCGTTTGAGGTTATATCAACCCTCAGGGATGTTTTGAAGACGAGTTCCCTCTGGAGAGATCATGTTCAAACTTACACTCAGGTTTGTCCCTTCGTCCGCAATTTCGGGTGCTGCTTCATGCTGCTTAGCTTTTCTCGCTCTCCCCTTCCCGCACCCCAAAGAAATGGAATGAACAGAACAGAAAAGAAAAATGCAAAAGTGAAGCTGTCCCGTTCACAAATCTTGAAAGAGTTCCAACTTACTTATGGATGACCCTTGAACCAAATAGTTAGGGGCTTACGGGCTACGGCCAGTCAAGCAACAATTCCCACGACAACAAAACTTAAAACCCACCTTTTGTTTATTCCCGATATTCTGTCATCTCTTTATAGTTTTCCTTTCTCTCTTCCACCATTTCTCTTTTCCACTGGAGTTCTGCCACCGCCACCACAGTACCACACTGGTTTTACTGGCAATACACCAATCACTTGTTTATTCCTGATATTCTGTCATCTCTGTATAGTTTTCCTTTATCTCTTCCACCATTTCTCTTTTCCACTGGAGTTCTGCCACTGCCACCACAGTACCACACTGGTTGTACTGGCAATACACCAATCACTGGTGCCACCGTCATGGAAGTGAGAGGGAGGTGGTGGTAGTCTTGGGGGTCTGGGGGAGGAGGGATGTGGTTGTGTTCTAATGTGCCTGTGGTCTTAGGGGTATGAGGGAGGAGGGAAGGGGGGAGGGATGTGGTTGTGGTCTTGGGTGGCCAAGGAGAGGGTAAAGTGGGGAGTTGGGGCAGATAGGAAGGGGCACTCAAAAATAGGCCATAGAGAGGGATATGGCTGTAGGTGTGAGGTAGGTTATTAGGGCATTGATTGGCTGTCTGTTAACTCGTTCTCCCTTCCAAATTGCTCATCCCTTGTACTATTTTGGGATGTTCCAAATTGTTGGTTCTCTTTGATAAGTCAAAACAAAATGTATTCAATCTTCCAAAATTGTCCCTTTTGCCAATAACAATGATTTCATTCAAAAGTTGAAATATAAGGGCATTGTTGGAAATCAATGTATCTTTTAAACTTTTTAAGTGTGAATGCATTTATTGCATGTCTCCTTAAAAGGTTGGAATTCCCATAAAGGACCAACAATTTGGAACAGAGGGAGTATGTGATAGCTTTGAATAAGTTTCTCTCTTCTTGAAAAGTTTGCTTTCTTGGAACTTCTTTTGTGTATGGAGCTTTTTATTCCATAATCTGAATCACCAATTTTTAAAGTTGTTTTTCTGTATTTTTTCAATAGTTTATAATCAAATTTCTCTACTCAGTTCATTGTGCTCAACTTGTCTTGTGTTTGTATATTTTTTGATTCTGAATTGCTTCAAGTTGAACATTAAATAAAGCTAAAAGTAAGAGGAAAAAAATGGTGCAGAATTAAGAAGGGGCTATTGTACTTTTGAGCAAGGTGTTGTTATGAAGGAAAAGAAAAGGTTTTTCAATAAACCTCGACAAGGGTAGAAGTGTAATTTCATACATAAATTGTGAGGGTTGAAATGGGTCTGAAGACCATTGCAAAAATTTAATTGTTTTTGTTTTAACTAGCAAATTTTATTGGTCAAAGAGCCAATAATATGGGTAACATATGTGATTGTTACCCTGTGAGCTGAACTCTGTAATTCTATGAACCAACTGTTGGGCATTGTTTCATATGTGATTGTTTTGCGTTCTACAAAATTAACTGGATAAGTTTGAGACTGGAGGGATTTGTAGTTTGAGACTGGAGAGTTTTGCAGTATGCTAAATTTTGCTTGTGTTATATCCTTATGCTTTCATGTGTGCTAAAATTGAATTAGTTCTATTTGTCAATACTCCTGAGTGATACTTCTTTTCCCTTATGTTGGTTTCCAACCTCAGTGCAATTATACAGGTACTTAATTTGAGATTGTCCCGAGTTTCAGGCCTTGAGTTGCTTGGCATGTTGGAAGGTGCTTCAGGCGTTTGTCGTAGCTTTTAAAATGATCAACTGTTTTCCTAAGAGTCCTTTGTATGCATGTTCCTTTGAATAGATTTGTTTTGATCATCAAGGACTATGATTGATTTGATTAATTGTTTTTACTGACAAAGTAAGGAATTAAATTTGGCCTTTTCCTCTACCCAATATTTGCAGCATATGGGTGATTTCAATTATTCAAAGTTAGCAGATTTTGGAGCAGCAATATCTGGTGCAAACAAATTCCAATGCCAGCAAGTGCTTGAAGAGCTAGATGTAAGCATCATCTGTCACTTTAATTTTGTTCAATGAACTACAATTTCACTTGGATGATAAAGTATTCTGTGAGTTTGGTTTGGGGGAAGGAGAGATGTGCTGTTGGGTTGTGTTTGCGATGAAGGAACAAGGAGAACTTGGTGGTTAAGAGGAGCTGGGGGTTCAATTACTTATGTCGGTTGAGGTGACACCGTGACAGGGTCTTTATTTGGAGAACAATCTGTTTTCTCTCCTGAAAGTGGTTACAGAATTAACTGTAGGGCCTCGGCTTTGGATTTGATGCTTAGGTAGTAGAAAACAGAGGCCAAGGAGTAATCTAAATAACAGAGCTAATCTTAGGAAGCATGGATACTAGACATCGATTTTCAATAAGATAAGACAGGAGTACACTACATGGATGGAAAACCATTACCAAAACCGAAGTGTATCAGGTTGGTTTGGACTTGAAGCCCTAACATGCAAGTTAGAAACAACGATTTGGATGTAATTTAAATGTCTTCATGCTTCATGTTCTATACTCCATAGGAGCCTAAAGAGATGGAAGATGTATTTCGAAGGCAATCTTGACATGTTTTGTATAAAAAATGGTTACCCTTCATGTGAAAATATTCTGTTGCATCTGTTGATATATTGTCTCTAGTTCTGAAATATTTGCCATATCAGGTCTATAAGCGGTTAAAACTTACTCTGGAACTAGTGAAGAAAGAAATGGAGATTAGTAAGATTCAGGTATGCCCTGCTAGTATTTTAACGTCAAAGACATTCATGGTAGTTGAATGCGGTTTGTTTCATATATTTTTTGGCAATTATTAGGAATCAATTGCAAAAGCAATTGAAGAAAAAATAAGCGGGGAGCAGCGCCGATACTTGTTGAACGAGCAGCTTAAGGCCATAAAGAAGGTGTGTGAACCTTTTTCATCCTATGTTATAAGTATTTATGCATCATGCTTAGTTCAGGTTTATTTTTTCTGTTGTGTCTCCGTAGGGGTTTCCGTATTTATGCATATTGAAATGTTCACATGGTGTTTTTGAGTCGCTAAGCTGGATTTTTTAATATTTTGATATTTTTGTGGACTTAATTTAATCAAAATTATTACTTTTTGCGTTGATGCAGGAACTGGGGTTGGAGGCTGATGACAAAACAGCACTTTCTGGTTAGTTCTTATCTTACTCCACATCATAACTCGATGATCATTGGAAATTTTCTCCTCTCTTGGTAGAGTTGGAAATTTGCGCTTGTGGAAATAGGAGGTCATGCGGCTAATAAAGTTTGATAGTGTTGTTTTTTCGAATCCACAGTCCTTCGCCTTCGATATATTTTTGTAATATAAAACAATTAGTAGATCACATGGCTGGATTTTCCCTCATATATTATGTTCTTGCGAGTTTTTTGTAAGTTGGACTCCTGCACTCTAAAGTCTAAAGTCGGCCATTCTACATGATGACGTGTTTTAGATTGTTAACCACCAACTCATCTAGATCTAGTCATCTATAAGCTTAAGCTGTTAGAGAGAGGGAGATAACGTTACTAGATATATCTGCAACAAGACCTCTCACGTCCCTGGCTCTCCTCCATAAATGGGCTAAACACGTGTAAACATTTGAGTCATTAGGCAGGCTGTGAGGTTCGAACACAAGATTTATTACCTGCTCTAATACGATATTAGATTGTTAACCACCACCTCACAACAAGCTTAAGTTGTTAGAGAGAGATAACTCTACTGTTTATACATTCAACAATGTGCATGGCAAAAGAAGAGTGCCGGATCTTGACTTTCACACAACACATGCTTTGGGTGGTTGATGACCTTTATGGTAAACTTGGTCCTCATTTCATGTATTTCTTGAGTTATAATGTTGGCGAACTTATTTGTGTATGCTCTATTAGATTAAAGGACTCAAGGATAGTTTGGTATTTTTAGTTTGGCTGGACATAAGTTGTAGGGTCCTAAATACATCCCCGGTTTTACTCTTTACACCCACTAAAGATCGGCACACCTCCCACAATTCCGTAGGCTTACGTCATCCTCAATTCACACCTATATTTTCTTTATCTGCACCCAGTCTCCCATCGCCAGTTAGACCATTGCCGAAGGCCTGCGAGCTTGTTACTGACAGCTCTGTATCCCTTGTACCCACCACTATAAGCCCGTATCTTCATCACCAGCCATTTTCAGTTTGAAAATTGTTTTGAGATCTTTATGATTTGCTGCTACTAGTTCGTTGTAGCATAGTTGTTTAATGTTTAGTGCTTCAAATAATTTAGTAATATTTGGGTTTGGTATGTTCTGCAAAGTAATTTGAGAGTGGTTTGATGTAAAGGTTGACGAACTTCATTATGTTACAGCATCTTCTTTTCCACCTTTTCCGTGATGTCATTATTTCACATACTATTTACAGCCCCAAGATAGCATTATTTTCATTCCCCAAACCTAAAGCTATCAATAGATCTTAACTCCTTGCCCGTTGTATTTATACCTAAAAACTCCAAGTGGGTGTCCATAGAATTTCTGCAACTAATTCCAGAAATCGTGCCATTCTGCCTTTTAGAAATCGATCCTAATCCCATTCCTCTCCTACCCTTGAGTCTTTCTTCTCCGTTTTGGTATGCTTGCAGCAACTTTCCATTTCCAAAACCCACTAAAAATCCAATTGCAGTGACTCTCGGACCATGTTTCCTCAGTTCTCCTACATCAAGCTTGCAATCTTTGATGAGATTACTGAACGATGACTTTGAGCATCTAGCCAGAATTCAATATCAAGGAAAAGTGAAACTGCTCATGCTTCTGTTGTTGAAAATTTTTAGGCTTCGGTCCCCAAGTTGAAAACATATTCATTGCTGAACATTTAGGCCACATCAATCCACCTTCAACTTCCTTGAGTCAGCAGTGCTATTGGCGAAATTGAATAAATTCTTTGATTTGGTGTCAAATTAAATAAGAGGGTGGAGATTACTTGGATACAAACCTCTAAAGAGGAATAATAGAGTTGTCTCTCTCTCTGAGAGCCAAATTCATTTATCATGCAGTGGCCAGTGGGTACGCCCTTTTATACTGAGATCATTTAATAACGTTATGATTTACCTTCATGCAAAAGTCACTACACAGATGCATGCATGGTGGACTCTATTTTCCACATTATTTGTCTATTATTGGTTTTGTGTCTCTGCTGCAGGAAAGTTTAGGGAAAGAATTGAGCTAAATAAGGATAAATGCCCCCCTCATGTCTTGCAAGTTATAGAAGAAGAACTGACAAAACTTCAGCTGTTGGAGGCCAGTTCAAGTGAATTCAATGTGACACGTAATTATCTTGATTGGTTGACTGCATTGCCTTGGGGAAATTACAGGTTTGTACTTCAATTTCTTTCCAATCGCTTTCTGATTTTCTGTGGGGACCTTACCTATTTGGCTAAAGTGTGCTGTGCCTTAATTGACAAGTTTGGGGTGGTTGTTCGTATTTCTTGTTGCATTTGAATTTACCTACTTATGTTCGTTAGAAGTTAGAACATTTTTTTTGATGCACTCAGCATAAAGGCTTCAGGATTTTAAATGTTTATTATCTGTTTTTGGGTTCCAACGTAATCCTTGTGATGTTTTGGGTGCAAATGCCCTCACAATTCCCTTACTGCCTCCGGCCCTGTTTGGTAGGTGATAGTTAGACCCAAAATAACTGCAACACTGGAGAGACGCTTCTTTTTGTTTGAAATATATTTCTGTATTGGAACGATGAACATGTTAAACTCTTGATTGATTTTTCTCTTCTAAGTTCCATATTTTTATGTTACCAAATTACCGATGTTCGTTCTGTTGTAGATTTAATAATTTCCATGTGAAGTTGTCTACACAGTAAATAATTCTGTTCTCATATATTTAGGTTTAGTAGTAGTTTAGGGATGTCGTAAGTCCATGCTAAGTCTAACTCTCTAGTTGGCCTTGCTTGTCAAATTCCATTTACATTCCTTTGATTTCACCGGTACGGAATATTAGGTGGTGTTTCCACTAAACTAAAAGGAGTAGACAAGTTGTTTCCACTAAACCATACTAACAAGTTTAGTGGAAACAAGTTGGCTAAAGGCATAAACTTGTAGACAGATAATATAAGGGAAACACACTGTGGCGTTACCACTAAACTAAAAGTATACAAGTTGCACTAAACAAAATGGACAAGTTTAGTGGAAACAAGTTGGCTAAGGGCAAGAAGTTGTAGACAAAATATATAGTGGAAACTTAGTGTATTTGCGGTCCAGCTTTGATAATAGATCACATGTTTTGAACAGTGGGTATCTTTATCCTTCTTCCAACTCTACCACTTCCATTCCAATGCTACGAGTAGCAGTACTAGTTGATATGGTTTTTAATTAAAAGTTTGTTGCATTGTAAGTCTATGTTTAACCTTGTTCTGGTGACCTGTCCATTGATTTCTCTCTTTAACTTTTTTTTTTTTGTAACATATCTTTCTTTGGGCTTATGGGAATAAATGCTTTAGGATATGTTATTTTGAAACTTATAAACTCAACTCAAATGACCTTTTGGGGTTCTGATTTAAATGCAGCGACGAGAACTTTGATGTTCTCCAAGCGCAAAAAATTCTCGATGAAGACCATTATGGGTTGACTGATGTCAAAGAAAGGATATTGGAATTTATAGCAGTCGGAAAGCTCCGAGGGACCTCACAAGGTTGGTTATATGCATCTCCTAATTGAATGGTTTTTGAGGGTTTGACCGTCATGGTTTGTATGATGGTCTATTTTGCTCACCAAATCTAAAAAAAAAGGAAAAAAGAAGAAGATAAACTGAAGAAATTAATGTTCTGTACTAGGATAGTTTAACTACGCAGTTGGGATTCCTGCTATCTGGTATCAGCGTTATGCTCTGCCTTCCCCCTTCCCACGAGTTGAGTTTTGTTCACCCTCCACACTTTTTGGTAAGCATAACATCACTTTGTGGTGGGATTCACACCATTTCAACCAATAAGGAGGAGGGTAATGTTCACCCTCTTTTAAGGATGGTGAACAAAATTGCACTCCCTTCCCACTCATGATCTATTTGATGGTTTCATCCAGAGGTTGTAATTGCTTGGTTTGCTTTCCTGTGGTTTGGAAAATTGGGGATGGTACTGGTGATAGTTTCCCCCAATCTTTTTTGGACATGTGAATATATTTTCCTCCAATACATCACAGGGAAAATTATCTGTCTCTCTGGCCCACCTGGAGTTGGAAAAACTAGCATTGGTCGTTCAATTGCACGGGCTTTGAACCGTAAGTTCTACCGATTTTCAGTTGGAGGATTGTCTGATGTTGCTGAAATCAAGGTAGATCATATCCCAAACTGTGATTACCAGTAACACACAATTACACTTTCTCATTTAGCCGACAGCATGTTGTATTACTAACTTATGAAACTACATGTAGGGGCATCGTCGAACATATATTGGTGCAATGCCAGGAAAGATGGTGCAATGCCTGAAAAACGTGGGAACAGCTAACCCTCTTGTCCTAATTGATGAGATTGACAAGGTATATTATATCACTGATACCTCAATAATTAGATGCCTCAATTGTTCTAGCACTGCTTTATTCTTCAGGATGGATTGGCTTTGGGTGTAGAGCAAAACAGAACCTCTGCTGGGGACAATATTTGTTCCCGACCATTTATGGAGCTGTAATTATTAGTTGGAGTAGATCTTAAAAATGACTTATTATCTGTTCTACTTTGCAATGGCAGTTGGGAAGGGGACATGCAGGTGATCCGGCAAGTGCTATGTTGGAACTCCTTGATCCGGAGCAAAATGCAAACTTTCTAGACCACTATCTTGATGTTCCTATAGACTTATCGAAGGTTAGTCATTGGAGTAGGGGTTATCAAAGGTTTCCATTCCTGAAATTTGTCTTACAAGTTACAGGTGAAAGTTTTTGGTTTTTCAAGTGGTCTCAGATACTATCACTTCAAAGTTTGTGTGGGATGCTTAGTTTATATATCATTAAATAATCCTGACCCAGATGTAAGGCTAACAACCTTCTTCGAATTGCATTTTTTATCTGAAGAAAGAAAAGGAAAGAACAGAAACAAACGTAGACACATAGCCGCACGGGCTCCCACCCGCTTATATCTCAACTGAGCCCGAACCCTGTACTTTTTTGAGATGACAGATAAACCACTCAAGCTATTGGCAAATGGTTCTAGAAGTTGACTTCAAGTATATTGGACCCATTTTGATTTTATCCACTACAATTTATTGATTGGAATATCATTTAATACCTTGTCAAAAAGACGAGGCTTGGTTTCCTACCTATTACATGAACTCTTAACGTGCTCATAATAAGAACTAGCTATTTCAAGTTCAACGAAGGAGGTGTCCCTCTTTCATTGTCTGAAGTAAGGATCTTGAATTGCAACAAGTGATGGAGCATTCATTTCTATTTTGCTGATTCATCATGAGCTAGTTTTAGAGGCATTATAAGAGGGTGATTTTTGACAGTTATGGCTTATGATTAAATTTTCCATTGCAGGTTTTGTTTGTTTGTACAGCGAATGTTGTGGAAATGATACCCAACCCTCTGTTGGATAGAATGGAGGTCGTGGCCATTGCTGGGTATATCACTGATGAGAAAATGCACATTGCAAGAGATTATTTGGAGAAAACGACTCGTGAAGCTTGTGGAATTAAGCCTGAACAGGTATTCTGCATGTGTGCGTGCATGCAAAATTTGCTACTTGTTAGTTTGCACTTAATTGCATGAAATTATGTTTCACTTTCACCTTCACCAAATGCTTTTAAGATTGTATGACTGAGTATGCAGTTCCTAGAACCTCTAAGCGTATTTCTGTATTATTCATTTCTAATCTGGTTATTCAAACCAACAATGAAGCATGTGTATCCCGTAATGATCTTGAAAGGGATATCGGGATTAGCATTTGAATTCTTTTGGTGGCTTACTATTCTGCAAATTACAACTAGATAGGTTTTCAATTTCAGACTTGCTCATTTTTTGTTTTATGTTTAATTTTGTCTTTAAATATATATATATATATATATATATATATTACTTTTAATAAGAGGGATAATTGACATTCGAAAACGAATGTGTTCCAGGTTGAAGTGACTGATGCTGCTCTCCTTGCTTTGATAGAAAGTTACTGCCGTGAAGCAGGTGTTCGAAATCTTCAGAAGCAAATAGAGAAGATCTACCGCAAGGTGAGTTAGACTGTCCAATCCTATTGTGATTATCAAATTCAAACCACTTTGGTGATTGAAGGCAGCTTTCGTTGATAGTTGTATGTGTTTGTGTTTTGTGACTAGTTGACATGCACATGAATCTTGTATCTGTAGTCTAGTCTGTGATTTTTGTTCTTGATCAACATAAAAAAGCTATAATTGTTGTTGTCATTGTTCTTCATTAATTTGAGCTCACATGAAAACTGAGCTCTGTTTGGCATTTTCCTTAGAACCAGCATGTTCTGTGATTGCTTGGCAGATTGCTCTGCAACTTGTGCGAAAGGGAGCATATACTGAACCTCCAGCTGCCGGAGACCAGGTTGTGGAAGTTGATGAGGCAAAAACAGAATCTGTCAGTGACTTGGGTGAGACAGTGGTTGGAGGAGAGACGCAGGTTGTGGCTGATCCAGTGGACTGTAGCAGTAATGAAATGGCTTCTGACACTACAGTTGAAATAGACCCAATGGAGAAGGATCTCACAGTTGACCAAAGTCAACCTGTCACTGACCAGCATACGGATTCGCAGGTACCAGGGATCAATCGTATTTCTAATACATGAAGTACCATGGTTTCTATTTCTATTTCTTTTTCCTAATTGGTTGAAGAAGTTTGATTTTATTTGTTTCTCTTTAAGAAACGAAGGAGTAAATCATGTACGTGTTCATCTGAGTTGATGCATGTTATTTGAACTTTGTTGGAAGAACTACCCACCTGTTCCAGTGTTTGAGAGGTTATTTCGTATACGGTGCGGTAATTTGCGGTGAAATTAGCAATAATAAAAGAAAGGTTGTTTGCACTTGGAGCATTGTGCTTGCACTTTATAATTGCTCTGAAACATATCTGTGACTTGGGGAGAAATCTATAGGGCCACGGTTGGTTCACATGCTTATTTGGTTGTTTTCTCATTTCTTATAATATGCAATAAGCAACACCATGAATAAGCAAAGAAGTTTGGCTGCAGAATTGCTTATTTTCTTCTTTGGAAAAGAGTTGGGCATTTTTTTAATAAGCAATTAAGCTATTCAGACCCCACCAAACAAGCATATTCACTAAGCATAGGCAAATGAACAAGTAAACCAAACAGTCCCAAGTGTAATGTCCAGTTAGTTTTACTCACTGAAACACTGCACATTGATGAAGAAAGGTACAAAGATAAAATATGAGCTTGTTTAATCTTAGTTCTTATGTAGCATAACCCGGCTTATGGCACGTTGAAATGTTGATGTTGCTCACAGTTTGTCATGTTGACAGGTCAATATAGAAACTCATGAAAAAAGGGAAAATGAGGCTGCTAATGTGGTCGAGAGAGTGTTGGTTGACACATCAAACCTGTCTGATTTTGTTGGCAAACCTGTTTTCCATGCGGAACGCATATACGATCAGACACCGGCTGGAGTTGTGATGGGTCTTGCTTGGACTGCTATGGGCGGTTCTACCCTTTACATAGAAACTACTCAGGTGGAGCAAAGTGAAGGGAAAGGGGCTTTGCATGTCACCGGACAACTGGGAGATGTGATGAAAGAGAGTACCCAGATTGCCCACACGGTCGCGAGAGCGATATTGATGGAGAAAGATCCGGATAGCACTTTCTTTGCCAATACCAAGCTTCATCTCCATGTCCCTGCGGGGGCCACTCCTAAGGACGGGCCTAGTGCTGGTTGCACCATGATTACATCCTTGCTTTCTCTTGCCCTGAAGAAGCCTGTCAAGAAGGACCTAGCGATGACTGGTGAAGTAACCCTGACTGGGAAGATCCTCCCAATTGGCGGGGTAAGCTAATTAAACCTTCATATTAACTATCTTTGGTTCGTATGTTCACTCTCATTGATAGTAAACCAAGCACCAAACCACTACCTATGGATTATGAATTTAGAAAACGAAACCAATCCATAAAATTGATAGAACCAAACCAATCCTAACCATTGAGATACGGTTTGGGTTCGGTTTTGAACCACGGTTTACTAAAAATTGAGATATCATCTCCATAATCTGTTTAAAGTACTTAAAAGTGCATAGATAATTGAAACCAAAACTTATATTTAAACTAGAGCTACTGAAATCACCAAAACTCACTAACATCAACCAACTAAAGAAGAGTAGATGAAGGAATAGGGCCATGGAATAGAGTGTTAGATAAGAAATTAGTTATTGAGCAAAAAGATTTGACAATCATTTGATTTTCCTATCAGTTCTCTCTCTCTTGGTAAGGCCCTCCCAAAATTCATGATCCTAATACTTCTTAAGATTATTTAACGTTTATGCCTAACCTTGTTGTGTACTAATATCTACTCTCTTCAAAATGGATTCATTGCTCCATTTCTGCTTGGTTTTAGAATCACACAACGTAATTTAGGGAGCTTCAAATATTTGATTTCTAGTACTAACCCGAACTGGTTCCCGCTGCTATTTGTCAACTACATTGCCATGATAAGGACTTCTATTTTAATTTTTTGTGGCTCGTGTTATATCTGATAGATGCTTTTTATTGTGCACAAAAACAGGTCAAGGAGAAGACGATAGCGGCGAGGCGTAGTGATGTGAAGACCATTATATTTCCTTCAGCCAACAGAAGAGATTTCGATGAGCTTGCACCTAATGTGAAGGAAGGACTCGAGGTTCACTTTGTAGATGACTACAGTCAAATATTTGTTTTGGCTTTTGCCGATGAAGAGCAAACAGAGAAGTAAGCCACTCTTGCCTCAACTGTTCTTTTGAGGTCTTCATTTTTCTGGGTTTATATTTCTGCTCCATGACCTACGCATTGGTTAGGCAGCATTGTTTTTCCCTTTTTTCGGACAGAAGTTTTCAAAGCAGAGTAGCTGAGTAGGTACGAGGGAGGCCATAATTTTTTATTTTTTGATATCCCTGTACCGTTGGAAATCTTTCCATTTGTATCCTATTTATTGTGTTATTATATGGGGAGATATTCAGATATTGTGTTGGCTCAATATATATATATATATATATATATAAATACAGTTTGTTTCAAAATATATATATATATATAAATACAGTTTGTTTCAAATGAGGGGGTCCTCATTTTAGTTAAAATGCGGACCCTCCTTTCCCGATCGAATTTCGATGATCTGAGCCGCTCAATGTGTCCAGATCGTGATTTTAAGAGTACCCTTTAGAAATCGGCAAAAAAAATGACCGGGAAGGGCTTCATCTGAACAATTTATTATTATTTTTTTATTAAACGGTTCAAATAAAAACTGTTCAAATCAAGCTCTTTCCGGTCATTTTTTTTCCGATTTCTCGCGGGTGAGAAAGGGAAAAACTACAATAGCAGCCAATGGACGACTTATTATTTTCTATTTTTCCCTTATTTTCGGATTCCGATG
>JAOTQK010000020.1:13970140-13984004 GCA_025642025.1 Rhododendron ferrugineum
ACATTTATGATGTTAGTTTGGATTTGGAAATCATGTATAATGGCCCCTTTTGGCATTCTTGGTTAGGGAATAGCTGCACCACTTTCCATTTTGTTACTATTTCGTGATAAGATTCCTGGATTTCTTTACCAAGAGTTGTTATTTAGCTCATCGCTTATTTGATCCCCACTGGCGTCTTAAAAGGTACAATGGATTTTCTGGGTCAACATAGATGTGTTGATTTTGTAGAGCTTGTCGAGACATTCAATTATGTAAAAACATGGTTGATTTTGATCTATTTTGTTAATGATTTTTAGAAAATGAATCATTTTGATCATCAAAAGTGGACGAGAATAAGCACATAAATGCAAAACTGGCCTGGTCAGTTATTTCTCTCAATGCCTCTTCTTATTACACATATCTGTGGGGGCTCATATGCTTATTCTTGGATCTTAGAGCATCAACAATGTAATAATCAAAACTAAAAGGTTGTTAAAGTTAGCAATATTTGTTCAAAAAAAGTGTTCACATTGTAATAATCAAACTTAGCAACCTCTTAGCAACTCATCAAATTTTGACCTTCGAATAATCAAAACTAGCAATCTTTTTATCAATAATCAAATTTAATGGTCTTCACATTCTCTCAATTAAGTATGCCCATCATTATATAAAAACATTTTCTCTCCCAACAATGTTTCCAGGAAATTATTTTTAAAAACCTTTTTTTTTCAGAAACTTCAAAAAAAATAGTATTTACAAAAAACTTTTTTTAAGTGTTTTTACACAAAAACTGTATTTTTTAAAACTGTTTCTAACAGTTTTTCAAAAAAAAAAAAAACTTTTTTTAAACCGTTTTCATTTTGAAAAAAATTATTTTCAAATTTCTTTTTCACTAAACTATTTTCTTAAAAAAAACTGTTATTTTTTTTTCAAAAAGAGTATTCAAATTATTGTCAAACATTTTGGCCTTGTTCGTTTGGTAACTTTGGGTATTTTAATTTTGGTAGTGGGTGAAGAGAAAAATAGGATAATGATTGGAGAGATGGGTAATGAGTGGAGTGATATAGAGAGAGAAATAAAATTAATAATTGGAGAAATAGAGTAATGATTTGAGAAAGATATAAGGTAATAATTGGAAAACAAAATAAAATTTGGAAACGAACAAGGCCTTTAGTTTTTAGAATTTTGTAGTTTAAAAAAGTGATGTGACAAGTTTTGGTTATCCAATTTTGATTATTACATTGTGGACCTCTACAGTGCTAACCTTAGCAATGTCTTAAATGAATAATCAAAAGATGATGTGACAACTTTTGGTTATTCAATTTTGATTATTACATTATGGATGCTCTTACAGAAATGTGTGGTTGATGAGAGGCCTGGGTTGCCCAGGGAGATTGAATAATTTTTCCTTTGGTGGGTAGGATTCAATTCCAAAATAAAAGCTTTCCTTTAGGACCATTACGGGTTTAGTGCTTGTGGTGTGGTGGTGTTTTTTTTTTCAAGAGAGTCTCATTCAGTTAATCAGAACAGAATAGTATCTTTTGTGAGAATATGGATCTCATTTGCTTCTTGTGAACCTTCTCCCCGTTGGATGGTCATTCATTGTTGCTAAGACAATGTAGTAGACCAAACTTGACGGTCCGAGCCCGCTACCAAGTGGGTTTGGACCGAGGTCGAAGATCAAGAATGTTTGCTGTACGAAAACTTCAAGTTCGGCTGCAACTGAGGTTCGGAAGCGAACGACGTCGCATCCACCCGGCGACCAACCCAATGAGATTTCCTTCGGGTTCGGCCACCTCCTAGAGAAGCGGCTCGGCTTGCACCGAGGCTATGAAGTCCGGTGCATTGGAGGGAACCCTTCAAGCTCGGCCACCTTCAAGACGGGCGGCTCCGTTAGTGGATACTCCTCGCAGGTCGCCTACCAGGCTCGGCTAGACCTTGGGCTCGGCCGACTGTAAAGGCGCGTGGCTCCCCACATGCTGGAACAGTTACGCCAAGAGATAATGATGAGCGCACATGGGGAAGCCAGCTCACGCCAAAACGGTTACCAGATCTATTCGGTGACGTCATTTTGACATCACCCGACTCGTGCAAGGCACATGCTCGTACTTGGAGAGCAAGTTAAGGAGACTCTATAAATACTGAAAGATCAAAACCCTAAGAGGTACATGCTTCTACACACTTGAACCTTTGTCTCTTGCTCTGCTCTCTGCACATTCTCATCCTCTCGCCGGAGGGCCTTGCCGGGCAACCTCGGCCAGGTTTTAGTCGTGCGTTCCCTGTGCAGGTTAGGGCAAGAAGGCTAGGAAACCCTTGAACCACCAGAGGAAGGACTCAGATTAGGAATCACGGGCCTCACAATTGGTGAACCTGACGTGAAGAGCTTCTGATTCAAACGGCTCGAATTCCCCTCAAAACACCTTCCTGTTCTAAAAAACAATCACAAATTCGACCACCATGGGCGGAGATCTGACGGACTTTACCATTTCTGGGGCCAAAGACACCGGCGGAAACTTAATCCTTCAACTACCCTTAGAGAGGCACATGTCCATCTCCATCCCCGTCAGCTCTGGGTTATCTCCAACCACAGACGATATAACGACGGCTTTACATCTGCCTGTTGCAGCAACGCAACGATGAGCGCGACAACGAACTGGTGACTCTAAGGGCGGAGATGGCCCAGATGAAACAACACATGCAAGACGTTGCTCCAGCAACCTCCAGATCCGTTGGTGGCGGGAGGCGACGAAGGCAAACGCCACCTCCGCCACCACCACAGGAGCGTCCTAACAAAGTGGGCCACCGCGGCTCAGTGAAGGACCGCCTAGGCTTCACCCCGAGAAGGGCGACGCGAGAGAGTTGATCCTCTACCGCCAGCCGACAACCTCTGGAACACATCGCTCAAGGAGCCAACATGAGCGAACCAAAACCAAAGATACAGAGTCATTCACGAGCACATATTCGACTGGTCGCGCGGAGTTCTCTCGCACAATGGTTTCACATCGTAGCCGAGGCTCCGTGGAGACCAAGCGACATGTCTCTGAGCGCCTCAGAGAGATACCACAAGAGAACTTAGAAAATGAGAATCCGGTTCGGCGTAACGGGAAAGGCGTACGCATTGACGGGCCAAACGACAAACATAAGACTCGTCGCAATAGGGAGAAATCTATTGACGGCCCTCGCCGAACAACGACAGATCTGAGGGACAAGCTTCGAAGTCGAGAGCACGAAAAATTAGATAGGGATTCGAAAAAAATAAAGACGGATGGGCACGGCAAGCCGCCGCGCCCAGGATTTGAACGACAGTTGAAGGACCTCGACGTCTCTCCCTTCACATCCCATATCATCAACACGCCACCCAAATCCACCTTCCACCTGCCCAAGTTTACAAAGTTCGATCCAGCCACCTGTGAAGCTTACACCCATTTAATCCACTTCCACCAGACTATTGAGCTGTGCACCTTGAAGGACGAAGTGACGTGCAAAACGTTCCCGTCCAGCCTCGGCTCCCTTGAACTCCAGTGGTTCAACAAATTGCCCGCTGGATCCATAAGGAACTTGGCCGACCTTGAGCGCGCCTTCAACACTCGGTTCATTACAAGCAACAAAATGGCCAAGGAACCTGAATCCTTGTCCCAGATGAGCAAGCTGCCAAACGAGACTCTAATGCAGTATTCCGAGCGCTACTAGCAGCTCTGCAATGAGATTCCAGGGATTGACGAATACTAGGCCGCATGCACCTTCAAGAACAGTTTGGAGTTTGGCAGCAAGATACTCGACGAACTTGCCATCCGTCCTCCACATGGAATGGGAGAGCTAATGCACGTAGTAGAGCAAATTCTGCGCTCTCGAGGAGTTCTATGCAGACCGAGCGGCCCAAGGGATGCCCAACCCCCCCACTCTCCTACCCACGGTTTCTCCCTAGCTGCCAGCACCAATCCTCACCCAGCAATCTCAACCAAAGAAACATGTGAACAATATCAAAGAAGGCAAGAAGCGTTCGCCGAAGGTCCACGACTACATGGCCGAAACCACGTATTTTAAAGAGCCCATCTGGTCCTTCCTTAAAGAAATCATGAGACAACCATGGTTCGAATGACCAATAGGCAAACTCGGCACATACACCAACCTGCCAGATCAGAACCCAAGGAAGAAGTGCTCCTACCACAATGAACTTGGCCACTATACAACCGCTTGCGCACCATACAAGGCACTACTGGAGTGCCTCGCAACTGAAGGACATCTCGACCAATACATCGATCAAGCTAAAACACCCACCCGTCAACCTGCTGGGAATCCAAACCCCAACGAGCTGCGGCCAATGATTCACGTTATCCACGGCCCAGTAACGAAGGAATCCGAAACCAACCTTCGGGCCGATCTTGACCGTGCCTCAACCTCGAAGCAGGTACTTGCAGTAGGACCAGGGTCAAAGCGGCCACGACTGCAGGAAGTACCAAAGTGGACGATAACTTTCACCGAGCGCGACCTCAAAATGGTGCAAACACCCCACTCCGACGCACTCGTGGTAGCCGTCCAAATCGGCGTCCACGATGTCAAGCGCATTCTAATCGACCAAGGAAGCTCGGCGGATGTTAAGTACTACGACCTTTTCAAAAAGGTCGATCTACCAGAATCAGCATTGCAGCCAGCCGAAGTTCCCCTCATCAGATTCAATGGAGCCCTAGTTTGGCAGCTCGGCCGAATCTTCCTCCCCGTCGTCGTCGGCTCAAAAACGTTAAGCGTCGAATTCATCGTCGTTAACGTGCCGAGCCCATACAACGTTATACTTGGTCGAACCTGGCTTCATGGAATGCAAGCCATTGCTTCCACTTACCACAAGATTGTCCGCTTCATCGGCGCGAACGGGAAGTAGGAAGATCTACGTGGCGATCAAGTCACCTCCAAAAAAATGCTACGTCCCGGGTGTCTACAACTCTTCCAAAGCAAAACAAGTGCAATGGGTTGAAGTCCCTGACATGGCCGTGATCGAAGACGTCGGCCAGAAAGCCGAAGACAAAGCAGAAGAAGACCTTATCTCAATGCCCATCAATGAGAATGGCTCGCGTTTCTTCTTGCTCGGCTCTTCCCTCAGCGACGCTGAGCGTGAAGAGATGTTCCAATTCCTCAAAGACAATTTGGAAGTTTTTGCATGGACCCCCAATGAGATGCCGGGAGTCGATCCCAACTTTATCTGTCATTCCCTCAACATAAAGAAGGACGCTAAGCCAGTCGTTCAGAAGGCACATCGATTGGCAGTTGAGCATGCCAAAGCCGTCGTGGAAGAGGTCAACCCCTTGCTAGAAGCCAATGCCATCCAAGAAGTGCAATATCCAACGTGGTTATCAAACACAGTTGTGGTAAAGAAGAAGAACGACAAATGACGAGTCTGCGTTGATTACGCCAATCTGAACGACGCCTATCCGAAAGATTGGTTCCTACTTCCCAAGATCGATCAACTGGTGGACGCAACGGCAGGCCACGCTCAGCTAAGCTTCCTAGACGCCTATCGTGGCTATCACTAGATAGCCATGGACCCAAAAGATATGGAAAAGACGGCCTTCATTACTCCATATGACATCTTCTGTTATCGAGTTATGCCCTTCGGGCTCAAAAACACATGTGCCACATTCAACCGCGCCATCTTCAAAATGCTCCATGCACAAATAGGCCACACGGTGGAAGCTTACATCGACGACCTGGTCGTCAAAAGTCAAAAAGAGTACAACCACCTTCAAGAGTTAGCTGAAGTCTTCGAAATTCTCAAACTCCACAAACTCCGCTTAAACCCTGAGAAATGTGCGTTCGGCGTAAGCGCAGGAAAATTCCTTGGCCACCTAGTCACTAGACGTGGCATCGAAGCCGACCCTAACCAAATCAAGGCCGTTGCAGACTTGCGGCCACCTAGAACAATCAGAGAAGTACAAAGGCTTATAGGAATGGCAGTGGCTCTGAACCGCATTATCAGCAAATCCTCAGAAAAATGCCATGTCTTTTTCCACGCATTGAAGGGCAAAAGCCGACGAAGTTTCGAATGGACTCCGAAGTGCGACACTGCATTAGCCGAACTCAAAGGCTACCTGAGCTCAGCTCCCCTAATGGTGAAACCAAAGGAATTTGAAACTCTCTACTTATACCTTGCAGTCTCGGCTCATGCCTTCAGCTCAGCTCTTGTTCGGCGAAAAGGCGCCGACGACATGCCGATTTACTTTACCAGCAAGACGCTCCTACCCGCGCAAACACGCTATCTCCCTCTCGAGAAGTTAGCACTTTCTCTCGTCTCAGCGGCAAGAAAACTCCTGCCTTACTTCCAATCACATACCATCACCGTCTTAACGTCTTAACGGAGCACCCCCTCAAGAGCCTTTTTCAGAGGGCTGATCTCTCCAACAGGGTCTCCAAATGGGCAATTGAGCTAGCAAACTTTGACGTTCGTTTCGAGCCGCGGACGACAATCAATGGGCAGATTCTTGCCGATTTCATCGCCGAATTGACTCCGAAAGATACGGAGACTATCAACACTCCCCCCCCCCCCCACCTTAACCCGTGGCCGAACAAGGCACAAGTAAGAAACCTTGGCTCCTTTTTCAAGGAGACATATGGCGTCTCCATGTCGATGGTGCCTCTAACAGCAATGGAGCAAGGGCAGGGATAGTTTTGATCTCACCTTGTGGGACACTACATGAAAGTGCTATTAGCATTGACTTCCCTGCCACCAATAATGAAGCCGAATACGAGGCCCTTCTAGCTGGCTTGCGCTCAGCGGTCGCAATGAAGGTTGACGATATGGCTATTTTCTACAACTCCCAACTTATCGTCAATCAGGTTTTAGGGGACTACGAAGCTCGGGACCCCAGGATGCTGAAATACCAAGCAACAACAGCTGAACTCATCCAACACTTCAAACATTTCAAGATCGAGTAGATAAATCGGGAGCGCAATGCTCACGCCGATGCTCTCGCCAGCCTAGCCTCAGCCTCTCAAGCTTCAGAATTCAGGACCATCAACTTCGGCAAAATCGACCACCCAACCTTTGAAACTACTCCTAAAGTACTCAACATCGAGCTCGGTCCAAGCTGGATGGATGAGATCGTCGCTTTTCTCCGCAATGACACCCTACCGGCAGATAAGAAGGAAGCTTACCGCATCAGGAACAAGGTTGCTTACTACTGGCTCTCCGAGAGCGGCCAACTATACAGGAAATCCATCTCTGGCCCATACCTCCTCGTGGTCCACCCAACCCAGGTTCAAGATATTCTCGCCGAGCTCCACTCTGGCAGCTGCGGTTGTCACTCAGGTGGCCGATCCCTTTGTCAACGCGCAATGAGCCAAGGTTACTTCTGGAAAAACAAGAAGAAAGACTGCGAAGACGTCGTTCGCAAATGCCGACCGTGTCAATTGTTCTCTCTCATCCCCAAACAGCCCGCCTAGAATCTATCCCCAATCACAAGCCCCTGGCCTTTTGCTCAGTGGGGGCTTGACATTGTGGGCAAATTGCCAACAGCTCCAGGAGGCTTCAAGTTCTTGATCACAGCAACGGACTACTTCTCAAAATGGGTGGAGGCCGAACCCCTTGTAACAATTACCGAGGCCGACGTAAGAAGGTTCATTTGGAGGAACATCGTTACAAGGTTCGGCGTCCCATACGCCATTGTCTCAGATAATGGAACCCAGTTCGTTGGAAACGGCATCTTAAGCCTCTGCGAAGAATTTGGGATACGCTTCTTCAACTCTACTCCAACATACCCCCAAGGAAATGGCCAAGTCGAGGCCAAGAACAAGACCGTTTGTGCCGGGATTAAGCGTCGGCTAGACTCCAAGCGAGGAAGATGGGCCGAGGAGCTGCCAGGCATTTTATGGGCTTACTGTTCTACATCCCGACGATCGACAGGCCAAACACCCTTTTCAATGGTGTTCGGCATGGAGGCTGTAATCCCACTGGAGTCCAAGTTCCCCACCTTGCGAACAGAGACCTTTGACCCAAAAACCAACGAAGAAGTTGCGGAACAAGAGCTGATCTTAGTGGAAGAAAAGCGTGATGATGCTCGGCTAAAGCTTGCCGAATACCAGCAGCAGGTGGCCAAAGGATACAACCGAAGTGTGCGAACCAAGACCTTTAAGCCAGATGATTTGGTTTTGGCGAAAAGTTGT
Organism: Rhododendron ferrugineum; assembly: GCA_025642025.1. Classification (NCBI taxonomy): domain Eukaryota; kingdom Viridiplantae; phylum Streptophyta; class Magnoliopsida; order Ericales; family Ericaceae; genus Rhododendron; species Rhododendron ferrugineum. The sequence goes on from JAOTQK010000020.1 coordinate 13,978,271, forward strand.
ACAAGCCAGTAAGAAAACGAAATTCAAGCCCAACTGGGAGGGGCCATTTCGTGTGGTCCGGATTGCTGGTGAAGGTGCCTACGTTATAGAGGACATGAATGGGAAAGTGCTCACCAACCCGTGGAATGCACAGAATCTCAAGAAGGCGTATATGTGACCAACCTTTTTCGATTCACCATTCGTCCGGCTACTTAACACTCTTAATCTATGTTTTTCAACGAACTTTGTTTTACATTGTCGTTTTTGGCTTCGGCCATTTACCTTGTTTAGTTCTGTCAAAAACTGGCTTCGGCCACGGTCTTCCACTCAAACTTGTATTCAACATTTATCAATCTAAGGCAACATCTTGTTCGGCAATTGATGTCTTATGCGATTTTCACTCGTTTCAGTCGTGTTTCATTACTATAATCTACCCGCGGCACATTCTGCCAACTGCAAACGTTGACTTCGGTCACACCCACAAACGGCTTTCATGCCACTGCTTCGGCCACTATTGCTACCCTAAGAAGCAAAAACATGAATTTAGGCTTCGGTTCGGCTTGGCAAGACACTAAGGTCGGCCACAGCCCGGTTACACTCACAATTCGGTGAGCAAACCACCCACAAACATTTAACAATTTAGTCCTTAATACCTCGGCTAAGGGTTGGCACTTTGGCCGTGCTCTAGCCATAGGCAGGGGGCACCTATCCAAATTGCAATTCATAACCTAAGTACTTTCACTTACAAATGGCACATTGGCCGAGGACAATGGCAAGCTCGGCGATGTATCAATGTTATCCACTCATTCTACTTTGGTCAACGTTCAACTACATAGTCAAACCCAGACCAAAGTGGGGGCTACAGATAACTACCAAAAACAAGCAAGCATGCCAAAGTTGCAACAAGATGCAAAAAATCCAGATGCAAAAACTTTAGACATTGCAACAAGAAACCAAAGCATCCATTCATTCAAAAAACACGAGTGTTGAAGAAAATCCCCAAGCTGGGAGGTACGGCGTGGTAAAATGTTCGTGCTGACCCCCCACAAACTATTACATCTGGTACGATAAATTCCAAGTTCGAAACCGTCCAGTCCAACAAAATTTAGAATTCTAGAAGTTCAAACAAAATTAACGAAGCAAGAACAAGGAAAATGGCCATGATCTTCTCAAACTTGAGCAGCATCCTTGGCAAGAGCGTCAGCCTCGGCATTCGCGACAACATTCATTGCCAAGCTGGTGGTATCTTCGGCCACGTTCACTGCCAAGTTGCTTGTACCCTCGGTAGCATTTTCCTCAGAGTTGTCACCTGCCACCTTTTTACCACCAGCTCCTTGCTCACCCTCGGCGTCGGAGATGTCCTCGATGTCTTCCTCACGTTCAGGATACTCCTCGGGTGTGAGAGATGCACATTCCTCGGCGATGTAGGGAAGTTGAAGCTCGGGAATGACGGGAGCAGGAATCGACTTGGTTAGGTTCATGTCGGCCTCCAGCTGCAGAACCCCACATGCAACCTTCACCCCGTCCTTGTTCCCCTTCCTGTACGCAATAGGCACCCTAAGCTCCACCTCTTCGTTCACCATCTTCCGAGCCTGCCTTATATACTCGGTGCCGGCTCGGTCAAACCCAGCCTGGAATGCCTTCCCATCCACTTCCTTCATCTTCCTCTTCTCCCGCCTCTGAATCTTCCCCAGCTCGCGCTCGGCCTTTTTGACCTTCTCCGCAGCTTCATCTCTCTTTCTCCAACTCCGCCACTTTGGCCTTAGCAGCCTTAAGGCTGTTTTTCAACATCTTCGTCCTATCGCGCTCGGCCTTGAGGTCGTCATGGTATCGGGACCTCTCAGCCAACGTAAGCTCGGCCTTATTATAAGCTCAGAGCAACGCCTATCCAGCCTATACAAAAGGACGAGTCAAGCTCGAGAGGATTAAAAGTGAAGTTTGGAAAGAAGCTAGGATCATACAAACCTGCACCAGGTAGGCACTCGCGTGAATCAGGCTCGGTTGAAGGTCTTGCGGCACTTTCTCCATGTTGTTCGGCAATGCAAGTCCCCGGAGCATCGTGATAGCAAGCCCAGGCTCCAACTTAACACTATCTTCAACAGAAACCACCCTCCCGTCGGCCAAGGCGAAGGAATGAGTGAACTCCTGCATCACGATGTTGTCACCCAAGCCAAGTGGTTTTTAGACAGCTTTCAAACCACCCGCAGCAGATGACACAGTTCTCTCCTTTTCGATGGGGTGAGGCGTCGGCGGCTTTGTGGGGAAAAAGTCGTGAGTTACCTTTTGTCTTTTCTCAACGGGCTCGGGAGTGTCAGACGTACTTGGCCGAGCCCTGGAAGTGTCCTTGAGATTAACGCGGACCACATTCCGTCGAGACATGTCTTTGGCAAATTCGGGAATAAGAGTCTGGAGAGGAACGTTGATACCTGGGAGCTCCGCCTTCTAACTCTCTTAAAACCAAAAATCTGCTGACTTTCTGAAGGTGGGGAACTTGACCCTCGGCTCCTTCACCTTTCTGCTTTTTCCCCGTTGATGGCTTTTCCCCTCCTGCTGCCCTCCGCCCTTCTTCTGTCCACCGGTTTTCTTGCTTGGCTCCCCCTCCTTCTCCTTCCTCTTGAGCTTTCCCTTGTATGAGGGAATATAACCCAACAAGGTCGACGCGTCTCAGCAATCTTGTGCCTTCAAAATATCTACGTGGTTTTCAACCGCCAAAGATTGTTGAGTCTTAGTAATGGATCGATGATCTGCAGATAAAGCCAATTAGAACAAGAAAGTCAGATATACGAAGGCAAAAATTGGCCTCGGCAAAATCACAGAAAGATGAACTACCTCGGAAATCTTTTATCTTCGGCACAGCGTGCCTACGGTTGGTCTGATCGCCGAACTCATAATTACCATTTACTTCAACATAAAAATTGGCCCACTTATCAGTATCGGGCAACCCATCTATTAAGGGCTTCTTGTCCCTACGAGTTGACAAGTATCGGCGTTCGGTCTAGCTGTGCCTAGACATTATGTACGTGTGGAAGAGGTCAACAACGGTGAACTCCAAATCATGGAGCTCCTTCAGCGCAATGACGGACATAACAATTCGGTAGCTGTTGATGGCGAAGAAGTGAGGGACAAGACTGAACCGAGCCATGAGTTCCCTAAAAACGGGTGAAGTGGGAACCGAAGTCCAGCCTCACATACAGCCATGAGAGGGACTGTGATGTGCTCGGGATGATGCTCCCTCTTATCCCTAATTCGGTTGCTAGCGACTTGGCTAACAACGTCGTCGTCGACTATATTGCATTCTCAGGAGAAATTTTGATATTCACTAGGCTCCCCACTGAAGTAGTGGGCATATGGACAAACCTGACCCCTCTCTTAGAGGTCGGCGACTTCCCTGGCCTCGGACTGGGCTCCACCCTGCCCTGATTGAACAGAAGTGGAGGCTTTGGCCTGAGAGTGAAATCTCGATTCAGCATCAGAAGGCGTTGACAGCGTGAACGAGATTTCGGGCTCGGTGTTGAACTCGTCTGCACCGTACTCATAATCGCGTTCGGCGTTTGAGTCACTAGAGTCGGCTGACATGTTTGAAGCGATTGAAGAATCCTGGTGTCGGCTTCTACGCCTATCCAGCCACTCTCGGATGATTGAATCTCCAGAATCGTCCCCCGAGCTTTCAGAGTCGGAAGAGATGACTATAACTGGGTGAGCCAGACCTAACAGAACAACAAGAAAATAATGAGTAACCTCGTCGTCGGCCAAAAAGGCAAGGATCTCACTACGTTCGGCTACCCTATTGGCTCATCCTACACTCTTCAGACGCAAGCTCAGGAAACTTTCAAAGTTCAAATATTCAAGCTCGGCCTTATCAGTGTCAGCCAGAGCCAACCGGCACAAGGGCTGGAGCTCGGAAGAACAGGTTGAACACAGAGATGAATATCACTATACATCCCCATGAGCGTACTGTTCACGCAGAACAAAATACCCAGAAAAACGGTGTAAAAAGGCATTAAAACCACAAAGAAGTGGACAACAATGAAGATCGAAGCATACCTCAAAATTTTAGGAAGATCTGGTGGTGGATCGAACGCCAAATCAAGACTGGAAGATGAACGGACGGAGAGAGGAGCCCTGGCTATGGAGTTCTAGAGAGAGAGAGAGAGTATATAACCTCTCTCTCTCCTCTCGTTGCCTCTTATATAGGGGATGGGAAAAATTTGAGTTTTCCGCCCATCATTACACCGCCGAACCAACTGCCAATCAACACTCAACACGTGGCATGATAGGACGGCCTTCCAGAGTTTCACGAGTGCCAACCGTCCTGTCATCCATCGCACCCAAGCAAAAAGTGACACCTGGTACTCTCTCATTGGTACTCAGCTCTGGCGGTTGCTACTACTTCGAGGGTAAAGAAGAACGAGGCTCGGCCAAATCTCATTCGCATCAATGGTTCACTTTTGGCAATCAGTGGGATTCGGTCAAGATTATCATCAATCTCCACCACGCGCTCGGCGTTGGCAGAGATTGAGGGGCTATTGTAGTTGACCAAACCTGACGGTCCGAGCCCGCTACCAAGTGGGCTGGGACCGAGGTCGAAGATCAAGAATGTTTGCCATACGAAAACTCCAAGTTCAGCTGCAACTGAGGTTTGGAAGCGGACGACGTCGCATCCACCCAGCGACCAACCAAATGAGATTTCCTTCAGGTTCGGCCACCTCCTAGAGAAGCGGCTTGGCTTGCACCGAGGCTATAAAGTCCGGCGCATTGGAGGGAACCCTTCAAGTTCGGCCACCTTCAAGACGGGCGGCTCTGTTTGTGGATACACCTCGCAGGTCGCCTACCAAGTTTGGCTAGACCTGGGGCTCGGCCGACTGTAAAGGAACGTGGCTCCCCACGTGCGAGAACAGTTACGCCAAGAGAAAATGATGAGCGCACATGGGGATACCAGTTCACGCTAAAACGGTTACCAGATCTATTCGATGACGTCATTATGACATCACCCAACTCGTGCAAGGCACATGCCCATACTTGGAGAGCAAGTCAAAGAGATTCTATAAATACTGAAGGATCACAACCCTAAGAGGTACATGCTTCTACACACTTGAACCCTAGTCTCTTGCTCTACTCTCTGCACATTCTCATCCTCTCGTCGGAGGGCCTTGACGGCAACCCCGGCCAGGTCTTCGTCGTGCGTTCCCTGTGCAGGTCAGGGCAAGAAGGCTTGGAAACCCTTGAACCACCAGAGGAAGGACTCAGATCAGGGATCACGGGCCTCACAGAAAAAAAGGGTGTGAGAGCATTCTTCTCTAGGTGTAATAATCTGCAATCCTGATTCGTGGCTGATGCTGAAAAAACCACAGCAACTACTGCTCCATCCGAGACCCGAAAGGCGAGAATCAAAAGACAGGGTCAAGGGACACAACTCGCGACTCCAAATCTCCAATCCTTTCAAGTGTTTGAATTGATAAATAAGCTTTCTGGATATATTTTATTTCCCTTTTTTCTATTGAGTGCAATTAGCTTTGTCTTCCAACTTTGGATCTTACCCGGCTTCAAATCTTATTTTATCTTTGCCAAGCAATTTATTTAACAAATAATAAAAAGGACAATCTCCATTTGCTTTACAACTCCTTGGTTTTCAGTCCAGAAACAAATCAACCCAAAGAACCAACAATTTTCAACTTAGGACTGCAGGTAATCAAATCACAAATCAGTCAGAGTGTAGAACTAATTCAACGAATTTTACAGTAAGAATTATTCCTCG
>JAOTQK010000020.1:13985512-14001373 GCA_025642025.1 Rhododendron ferrugineum
TAAACCAATCTATTGGACAAAGTAGGTCTTGAATGTCGTCAATCTATTTCACTTCATCTCAATGCATCGGATCGCATTTAACAACGTGTCTTCTCGCAATGGTTTCATTAAGTGAAAGTCCATTCCAGCGCGCATGGTCTTGCTAGCATCTTCTGCCATGGCATGAGCCGTCAATGCAATGATTGGAATGTGGATGCCGAAGTGTTGCTCCTCCATTCTTATGAGTTTTGTTGCTTCATAACCGTTCATTATCGGCATCTGTTCATAAAAATAGGTGCAAACTTTGTAAGGATTAAAAAAAATTGCCTAATACATCACCGAGGGTAATAATAAAAATCAAAGATCTTAGATCTTTAAAGATAAGTAGCTATTTGTTAGCAACTTTAGTTCAGGAAGCCGATCAAAAAGAAAGAAAGATACTTTAGTTCAGTAAACTTCATCAAGATTACAAAAACTCAATCAAGTTATACATTTTCTCATAATAAACGTAGAAAATGAAATTTGTATCATTTTATGTGGAATCCACGGGACTAGAGTAGTTATACACCAAGAAGCGCAGTCACCTTTCCAGAGGTCATGTATCGAATTGGTTCTCATACTTGCGGTAAACGACAACCTCCAAACACTCTTTCACAAGCGTCTGACACAACACTTTTTTTTTTTTTGAGTAAGTTAAAGATTTATTGAACAAACTTGGGAATACAGGATCTTAGGGGCATACCCCTGAAAAATAAGAACCAACAACTACCAAACAGGCTCCCTAACAAACAGAGAGCCCAACAAAGAGCAACATCAGAACAAAGCCTAACCCCTTGGACCAAAGACTTACTACAAATGGCTAAGAACTACAAATTATTCTACTAGCATCAGTTCTTCTTATAGATCTCTAGGAGCTAATGACAACACTTATGACAGAAGTGTCCTATTTTTTCTAGCCCTTTTTTCCCTTTTCTTTTGAATACTCCTTGGGCATTCTAAAATACACTAGAGACATGCTAGGACACCCTCAAGATACTATGTAGGCATTTTCTTGACACTTCGAGGAGTCAAATAGAATACTCCAATAGACTTTAGAAAAGCTCAGAAAAGTCTTTTTTTTTTTTTAGGTGATAAAGGAAATTGTTGGAACATACAGTTCTAGAATGTGATGACACATGTGAATGTGAGGCATATAAGACATTTTTATTATAATAAGGACCGTTTATTCTATATTTCCTGCATGTAATTGAACCATATAAATATATCTTATTAACAAGTTTCCAACGGGTTGTGTGCTCTATCGTTTCAAAATATAAGTATTGGAGTGTCAGTGAAGTGTTGGTGCTATAGGGTAATAACAATCAAGAGAATACCTCACAATCCATGAAAATATAGTCATAGGGAAGAGCCTGGGATTGTCCTTCACTCCTTTGATCACCAAGAACTTTGCAAACTCGATCAAAAGCCTCTTTCCCATTCATACAAATATCGACAATTGCTCCAAGTTTACGAAGACTAGTAGTTGCTAGCTTGGATAATATCTCAACGTCTTCGACAACCAAAACTCTTTTCCCACTCAAGGTACTTTCACTCATAGTACTCGAGTGGACAGCGCGTTGCGTTTCTTGAGTTGCTTCAGTTGATAGAGGAGAACTACATTGGTAAATTCCTCCATATTCCGGCAAGAGTCCTAAGACTCGACGTATGCTCGATCCATGAAATGGCTTTGACAAAGTGTGATCACATGGAAGACTTGGCCTATTTTTTTCAGGGCTTTTGGCACGAATGAATGGATTGTCTAACCAAACAACCTTGCATTGGATATTCTGAGTCTCTTTCTTAAGATTAGCCACCACTGAGTTTAGTTTAGAGAAAGGTCCAGCACAAGCATCAACAACAATAAGTATGAAGGTCGGTAAGTGTTTAGAATTACTTTTCCTGGAGGAAGGATCATGGATTCCCAAAAACCCATCAATGCCAGCTGAATTGGAGTTACTGGAGGCAGATTTGCTCAGGTAATCAAGCATACATAACTCATTCTTTTCTAAAGAATTGAATCGAGAACAGTCCAACTTGCGCTTTAACCTTTGAAGAAGTTGACAAATCTCTCTCTCTTGCTTAGCAATTGAAACTTTTATGCCTAAGTTTTCAATAAACTTCTTTGAGATTTTTCTTCGTTCTTCGCCGGTAATTAGAAGCACAACATGAGACCCCTCTGATTTAGGGGTAGGGGACCAGCGATGCAACCCCAATTTGTGATGAAAATCAGTTGAAATGTGATCACTAGTATTGCAGTCTTCCGAGTCTTGCAAGTTAACTGCAAGAAAAGTATTGAACTGGAAGCAAGTTCCCCTTTCACCGTGGTCTTTATCCATGATTTTGATCTCTCCCCCCATCAAACGCACCTGGCATATAATTTATACGAGCATTAAATCATATTTTCACTAAAAGGTGTTACACCAATTTGTGAAATATAAACAACTTAAACGGATTTTAAGTTTGAATGTGAAAGTTTGCTATTATAAATTTGACTGTGAAGTTCACACTTGTATATTTTTTCCTTTACCTCTTCATTCTCTCCATAATCCATCCACAGAGAAGTGCAATTAAAGAAAAAGTTCAATGGATACATTTTTACTTACCAGTGATTGGACAATACCTAGTCCCAAACCACAACCTTCATGTCTATGGGGTGATTCTTTAACCTGCACAAAGTTTTCAAAAACAGATTTCTGGTTTTCTTTGGGAACTCCCTTCCCAGTATCATCCACCTCAAATACAAACTCCATACAATTGGGATTCTGTCTTAGTGTTTGAATATCTTCCAAGCCACTGAAACTTCCATTATTCCTTTCACACAACCTTGAGAAACATTTCAAAATGCCATTGCGGTTGGAAGCAATTATGGCATCTTCTTTACTAGGTTTCTTGACTATGGCACGAACTGAGACATGACCTTCTGATGTAAACTTAACAGCATTGTGAATTAAATTGCACAAGATCTGTTTGAGCTTCCCTCTATCTCCTTTAACAAGACAGAATTTAAAGATTGAGCCATCGCAAGGATCAAACACAACATCCACACCTTTGTTCATGCCATCAGGATAATACATATCGACCACATCCTCGAGAAGTTTAGTCAAGTCGAATTCTTCTTCTTCAAGTTGCATTTTTCCAGCTTCAATTTTACTGATATCAAGCACAGAATTCAATATGCCTGCAACAAGAAAAATTAATTGAACAAGTATAGAACTAATCAATTTTCTGATTCTAATGTTTATATCCCTACACAGTTCAATCTTTAGTAAGATTATTATTGTAGGTAGCATCTTGTCATATACTATTGGAGTAGGCAACAAAATTACATTGGATGGAATTGAAACAAATAAACTCAAAAGTTGGAAGGAAATTCTCTGCTTTAGTGTACGTTCAAGTTCATTGATATTTAAAGCACATTTTCGGCCCATTTGGGGAACTTGAATAAACTCAAAAGTTGGCATGACAGACAGAGAGTGTTTGCCACTCATCCTTCTTTGGGGATAAGTAGAAGTTAGTTAGTGGATATCCCAAATTTGACGGCAGGGAAAAAAAAAAGTTCAGTTTGATAATATCATATTAGCTCAATTTGATGAATTCACAGGATAATCATGAAACCACCTTCGTCCTATGTTTTGTTGATAGATTCTTAAACTCGCTTTCTCAAATGAAAATTATATTCATTCAAAGTACTTGAGTATAAGTGCTTGTCGTTTCAAAAATAGTATCTACAGGGAAAATAAGTACGAAACTTTTTTCTCGAACAATAATTGAACAAGGTTGTTGCTTTGTTAAGATAATTTTGTAGAAGTCATGGGAATACAAGGATAGTACCACGAAGATCCACAGCACAAGTCTTCATGAGACTCAAGTTATTCGCCAGATCAGAATGAGGGGTGGCTTGTTCAAGACAGGGGTCAATCCAACCAGTTATGCCTGCCAAACAAGAGCGAATATCATGGCTTGCTGTAGCAAAGGCGCGACTCTTGTTCATACTCTTTCGCTCGGCTTGTTGAGTCGCTTCCATTTGCTTTATAAGCGCGGCACACAAGAACATTTCCCTTCTTGCAGCCCTTATGATCAAGGTCATGAAAATGCAAAGGGAGATAAGTACTACAACAAACATCAGCACAAGAAGTGTGAGGGCAAGATTGCTCTTTTCATGAACTAGACTTTCCAATCCTTTTGTGGGGAAGGACAATACATATACCTGAAAAACAAAAAACAAAAACATTACTATCAAAGTAACTAAAAACACATAACCAACATATGTTATTTTTTCACATCTTGTGTTTACTTTTGTCCTTTTGGTATTTTCACAACAATCAAACGGGTATGGCACAAATACGAAAGTGAAGATTGTTAAAAAGAAAAGCTAGAAAAATGAGATATCTGACATAAAATGCATCGGTGGAAGCCAATTGGAGGAGGGAACTAATTTATTCTGCCAGGATTTTTTTTATGCCATGTCAAAATGATTAACAACCTTTTACTTTAGCAATACGTGCATTCTACTGAATATTAATTTTAAGACTAATAGATATAAGGCAAATAGAATAAGAAAAATGGCTGCAACATTTTACCTCGTACTTGACTTGCCAATTTAGCATAATTATAGTATTAATAGTGTACTGAAATGGCAGCATGATGATAAGAGGTACTGAAACTTGTCAAATAACACTAGTTTCAAGCTTTAATCAAGGCATACCGATGAAACTCCTGCAATTTCAACAGGTGAGCAGTAAAATACGTGCTTAATTCCTCTAATCTTCGCATTGAAATGGCAGCCTTCACCATCAAACAACTTGCACGATTTGTTACGATTTGTGATCACACCATCCATATTCTTCCCATATAATGACACCGTGCCATTTTGTACGAAAATTTTAGTGTTAGGGAGCTTGGTTTCCACAAGAACATGGCCATCGTTTGCAGCCAAATGAAAATCACCGCCTAGAAAATCTATCCCAGTGAAAAAATCGGTGAATACATTTACCGGGACTCCTATGGAAATCACGCCTCTACCATCCATAGCCGCCGTGGTAGAAAATAAAAGATCTTGAGCTTTATTCCACCCGATTCCAAAAGAAGTATGCCCGGTTCTTAGATTTGAGAAATTCTGATACCAACTTGTGTTGAACTTGGACATAAATTTTGAACTTATTGCTGCTCCATATAGTTTTCCGGTGTCGTGATTAACCGATTGAGTGTAGTATGTGGAGGAAAATGAATTGTTAGAAAATACTGCAAGTGTCTGATCCTCATCATTGTAGAATGAGAACATTAGTCCATCTGGTCCTATGTAAGAAACCTGTGATAGATTGGGGATTGTTGACAGTGCTAGGAACATAGTTGGTGCAACCTGAGGAACATCAAAACATCAATTCATGAGAAAATATATACTCAACGGTATGTCTCAACCCGTCCAATGAAAAATTAAGTTGATGTTGCATTTTTCTTTTGCATCAAATTAAAAATCTCGACTAGTTCTTTAAATTGGTGCGAAATGTTCAACAAATTTTTATCTTAAAAAATGACAAGTCTTATTGTAGTGGACTAAAATTTGTTAGAATCCTTGCATATGCTAAATAATATCGTGATATTGAGATTGTGATTTGATTGTAATTGATTACGATTTCATTATAATTAGGATGATTCTCTTCCATAGTTAGGCTACTTCCTCTTGTATAAATAAAGGTCTCATTGTACGGTTTCAAAATCGAATTCAATAAAACATTTCTTCTCTCATATTTAACATGGTATCAGAGCTATAAGATCTAGGCTCTGTGGATATGTGCTCCTGGCGGGCAGCCTAAGTCTCGCTGCCGTCCGCAGGACACTTAGTTACTTTGTCAATCTTCTTCATGTTTTCCGGTTGTCTGCACCCACCATGCCTCTTCACCACCAACGCTCGTGGCTTTTCGATTATTGGCTTCTTCGTTTTTTGGCTTTTCTTGGTTTCTTCTGGTTTTCTTCCCGGCTGTTCTCCTGGCTCATGGCTCCTGGCATTTGGCTATTCTGACCGTTTCTTTCTCTTGGCTTCTCTTGGCTTGGCTTGGTTGTTCTTAGTTTCTGTGGGCTTTTTCAAACTCAAGTTGGTAGACCTACTTGAGTTTGAGGGGGGATGTTAGAATCCTTGCATATGCTAAATAATATCGTGATATTGAGATTGTGATTTGATTGTAATTGATTACGATTTCATTATAATTAGGATGATTCTCTTCCATAGTTAGGCTACTTCCTCTTGTATAAATAAAGGTCTCATTGTACGGTTTCAAAATCGAATTCAATAAAACATTTCTTCTCTCATATTTAACAATGAGATAGAGGAAGTATATGTTATCATACATGAAAAAAGCTGTTAAAAATGCTATATAGGATGACATGCCAAATTTGACTCTCGTCGTTTTAACCTACAAGATCCACTGGAGTGGCTTATTATTTCTAAGGGGTGCAGGTAAGGTGCAACAATGGCGGATCAAGAAATTCAATATACAAGGCGCAATTCTTAGTCATAAGCTTGACAATATTTTTTCCATGTCAAACACAATACTCCCTCCATTCATTTTTAAGTGTCTTGCTTTGTAACTCCAACTTATTAAAAAGACATCATCATTATACCTTTCACATCAACTTTTTCCTCCACTTTCCCTACTTACCCATCATCATTACACTTTTACTTACTAACTTTTCAAAATGGAATCTATTTTTAGGGACAAAATAGTCAATGCACCAACTTTTACCCACTAACTTTACAAAATGGATACTTGTTAAGGAACAGTCTAAAATGGATACTAGACTCTAAATAAGGAACGAATGGAGTATTAAATTAAGTCCTAGTTTTTAGAGATGGACTTTCTTACTAAATTGAAGGGCACGTGACCCCACTGAAGTCAAAATAAATCCACCTCTGGGTGCAATGAATGCTAAACGAGTTTAAATTCTTCCCACCTAAGGGAGAAATTTTTGGGTATCGGGTGAGTACCACATGCCTGTGCCTACTCGGCACATCTGGATCGTCCAAAAGTGTGTTGGATTGCCCAGATTGAAACCCTCTCTCCTCTCACCCCACCACTCTCTCTCTCCTCTTTCTCTCTCTAAATCCAAGTCGTCCAAAGCCGAAATGGACGGCCCGAATGCACCGAGAACGTAGTATCCACCTGACACCTAAAAATTTCTCCACCTAAGGAGAAAACCGTGGGGTTTCTACCACCCATTGTGAGTCCCATTGCACATTCATTACAATAATATGATCTTGTAGGACCTCCAGAGTGGTATATTTACGCAAAAAATCAGCTTGATTACACATCAATAGATATATCAAAAGTTGAATTTTGGTTGATGAAATTGACGGTCATGTACAGTTTAACTTTTGACTTATTGACTATCCATTATATAAATCAAAAATTATTATTTTTATATATCTATAGATATCGGATCAAGCAGATTTTTCCAGGGATATACTGTTCTGCGAGCTCTACGAGATGAACGGATTAGATTACTGCAATAAGCGCACGATAGATCCCACAAATGTCGGTGGTGAAAACTTAAGGTGAACAAAATTTAAACTCATGCTAAATAAGTCATAACTAGTTGACCTATTTTTCGAATATCAATGTTATACACATTTTTAGTTGCTTTCATACACTTTTGACAATATCAATACATTGTTAACACATACCAACTACCAAGGTTATAAAAAGTCCATTTGATGGACTTTGGCACTGTACAATATAAAAATACCATCACAACATCTTTCTGTTATGTACATATATTTGAGAAGAATAACACTTTCTTAATATATTGTATAGCCATTCGGATAGGGAATGTTCTACAAACAAGATTTTTATGTGAAAATATAAAAGTTAGAAGTTAAGAAAATTCGTATTGGGAATCTGTAGAACGATACCTAGCTTCATCATGAATGGGGCCCACACTCTACCTTTATAAACCAACTGCAACATGAAAATACTGTGAACTTTTTCTCTTAATTTTAGCGACGAAATCTAAAGTTCGCAACCAAATGACACCATTTGGCAAGGAAATGGTATTTCGTCGCCAAATTTGACCTACAATTGGCAAGGAAATGGTATTTTGTCGCCAGATTGGACCTATTTGGCAATGAAATGGGATTTCGTCGTCAAATGACTCCTTTTTGTGAGGAAACCCATATTTCGTCGCCAAAAAGTACCTATTGGTGACGAAATACCGTTTCTTGAGTTGAGTTTATAGCATAATTTCTAAGATTGAAGTTGCCCCTACAATGTCACTTATTTACCTACATTCCCTGAAAATGAAAAAAAAAACTGCCAAATTATTTTGAATGAACTTTTTGAAGTTAAATAAACGTTCTCGAAAAACTTGCCTTGGTTTGAATAGCATCGAAGGATAGCTGAATTCCATTCAGGTATGAACTAAGAGCTCTTGCCAAATTTGATGCTGAAGAATTTAGTGAAAGTAGAAGCCTTGCAGTGTTTTCTATTTCTGAAAATGATTTGTTGTGAAGTTGATTGGACTGCAGTGTCACCCCATGCTCAATTTGCTTGATCGTAAAATATAGTTTCGATATCACAAAACTTGAAATTCCCTGTGTCATGCATGAAGTTGTTAATAAATCATGGGCGGCCATTTATGGAAATCATTACTCCGTATAAGAGAGAAATCAAAAACAGTTTCGTATGAATCAAGTAGTTTGTTTTGTTAATTAATTGTAATTGGTTAAAATAGTGAGGGAGTCCCATTCAAATTAAGTATGGGACTTTTACCATTTTAACTAGTTAACTTTCGGGATTAACTAGTGGGGGACGAAAAGTGAACTACCATGATATTTTGCCATACATACAATAAACTTAATTGGAAATTTGTAAAGAATCGCATCGATAAGAAATTTGGCCATTGACATTCTACTAAGTGTCACTAACACATCATTTTTATTCGATATTTTGTACGAAGATCTTCAAATGATTGCTTTTTTCTTGCAGTAAATAAACAAGAAAGAGAAGGTTCAGAAAAATTACAAGGAGTATAAGAAACCCCAGAGGCCGCAGAATAATGTTATAGCAGGGCTTCATTGAGTTTTTAGTTTTCCAGCAGCTGAAACTTTGTGTTTTGATATCTACATGTAGCATAAAATAAGAATATAAGATTCTGGGTTAGTGAAAGAAATGAACAATTTCGGAAGTTGCGAACTAGCTACATAGAATTTGGGGGGGGAAACAGCTAAATGGATTTTTTTTTTATACGCACTAAATGTAACTTTTATACTGAATTTTATTACCAAAAATCATAGCCTTTGTAGTCGTTTCTCTCTCTACTTTTTTTTTGAATCGGTAGAAGATAATTAACTACACATAGAATATATAATTTCGACATTCTAATAAGCGAGTCTCATTTATAATTCAACTTGCACAGGTTTTTATGTTCTAATCCGAGATGTCAATGAAAATGAAGGTAAGTCTATATATCAAAAAAGCAATTAAGAAAAGTATCAAATGGCTTAGCATAAATAGGAAACACACAACATGTAATCATAGTCGTGATTTTGCTCTTTACTTGGAAATAAAAAATAAGATTTAATAAATGCTAATGATTATCTCCCCACATATTCCAACACTATAAAACATTAAAAAAATTGTTTATATACACCAAGTATATAACTAGGTATATACGTGTGTATGTATATATTGCAAAATATCTACTTCAATCCTGTAACCCAATTTAGGTTAATCCTTTGAAATATAAGAGAAATACTGTTGATCAAAGAGAAATACTAGTATTGATGAAAAGAACCCCTCAAACTACTGAAACATGTTTTACACAATGCTCAACCATTTTGACTTCTTGTGAAATTAAGATTGTTATAATACGTACTTCAATCATTTTTTAAATGAAATGACAAAGCAAACTACAATGCGATAGTTACTTCAAATATTAATTGGATCATAAGAAATATAATCAAAACAACAATAAGATCGATGACATCAAAAAGATTGAGTTGGGAACTGATTGAGAGAATTTTGTCAATGTACATGAAGCATCCAAAGTTTTGATTTCTTACCAGATTATATATATAAATGAAGCATTCCAAAAACAATGGATGAATCCATCAGAATGTTAGGAACGTTGGCGAGTAAGAGATTGAGAACTAGAGATAAGAATGAAAATGTAAAAAGATATTTAGTCTTAACACATCCCTCTTGTCTCTCTTATCTGATAACTCCTATGAGATAGGAGAGAACCTAGGAGTGGTTGACTAACTTGACTTCACCATTTCATTTCACCACCTCAAACTGTTACTGCAGAATAGATGGAAAGTTTACTAAAATGCTTATACACTTATCATTTTTTTAATTATATAGATTGTATATCGCGTATTAAGATACGATTATTAGAGGAGTATGAGTTTCTATTGTTTAATAGACAAAGATTTTTGGAAGAGGGAGAATACTAGAGACAAGAGTGGGAAGGAGAACTCAAACTTTTTTTTGGCTTAGTACAAAATGGCTAAAACCTATTCCTATTTATACTACTCCAAGGAAAACTCTAGTACAAAGATATTTTCATACAAGATAAACTTTGAGGTAATTCTAAAATTTCACATGTGACTAATTCTCACAATAAATTCTAGATATTTCACAAGAATATTCTAGAGCTTCTAGATATTTATATATTTTTCAATAATATTTTGGGTTTGGTCAATTGAAATTTTGTCAATTGGACTTATTTGGACTTAACTTTCTTATGCCAAAATACTAAATTTAGCTTATATTTCAACAGCCTTAATCATAATTAATATATAATTAAAAAGCAGATACACATAAATTAATGACACCAAGAAGTCTATTACATTAAGGCTTTATACAATTAAAAAGTACATACAACTAAATTAATGACACCAACAAGTCTGTTACATTGAGGCTTTATGTTTCCTCTGTTAGGGAAAGAAAAGTATAGGGAAAGAAAAGTCAGGCAAAACACAATTGAAATATTGTTCTTTCTTCTTCTATACAAGCTCTACATTGAGATAGAATTTCTATCAAATGGTTCGAAAGATGCCATAATTAGTCAAATGGTTTAGATTAATGCATTTGGGGTTCTACTTCTTGAAATAAGGTCCGACTTTTTTCCAATAAGTAATCGCAGGATACATACTAAATTAGGATATGTGTATAAATTATAGAATACGTGGTTGTATTAGGATTTTTATACAAAAAGGATACAAGGGGGGATACGTATCGTTCTCCAAATGATACGATACAAATTGTAGGATACGTATCATGTATCGTAGGTTTTTAACAACCATGGCCAAGATCATATTTGTGTAGGCAATTAAATCTACTTTTATTATCGATTAGGTTTGCTTTGCTTCGCCATACTGATTAATCATCAGCAGAGGCAGAGACTTAGACCTCCTAATTTTACATATTCTTTAGCACAATGTACTTAAATTTAATTAGCTATGATGTAAATAGAAAATTGGTCTCTAAAATTTTACATTAAGTTAATTTTTTTGTCCTCGATTCAAATACTTTAAATTACCTTGTCTCTTGAAATACTTTTAAAATAATTGGTATATATTGTATTATACACGGAATGAAGGAACATAAATACCTAATAAGGATGCATTTTGGAAAACAAAAATGTATATCGATCCGTTCGCTCCAAAATAAAGATATTGCGTTGTGGCTCGCCACTGATCATTGGTAGTACAATCCAACTAATTATTACTAGGCCTACACCTAAGGAATTCATATACTCATCATCGCTAATCTGATTTTTAATCTGGGAAAGAGATCGATGTTGTTGATTACTGTAAAATTTTGTGCAATTTTTTTAGCTAATTAAACATTTATCTGAAAACCAATGGATTTATCGCAAGCATTAATTAGTTGTTCATAACCATAAAACCATTATTTATTTGAAACAAAAAACTTCTGCGTTGCATTAAGTAAAAACAAGAGTACTTCTGTTGTACTATGTGTGAAGAGGGCCCATCTCGTAGATGAGTTA
The DNA here is from genome assembly GCA_025642025.1 of Rhododendron ferrugineum. NCBI lineage: Eukaryota > Viridiplantae > Streptophyta > Magnoliopsida > Ericales > Ericaceae > Rhododendron > Rhododendron ferrugineum. The sequence continues at coordinate 13,997,537 of JAOTQK010000020.1, forward strand.
TAATTGCTAAGAGAGATTAGTATGGGCCACAACTCCATTAGTATGGGCCACAACTCCATGTGAATTCCGCACACAGGGCCGGACCTTAGATTTGTGGGGTCTTGGGCAAACTTGGAAAAATAAGGCTCCTATTTATTTTCTGCATATATTTAGAAAAATATAGTTAACTCCAAAATAAAATTTCCGTAAGTATTACGAAACACCAACCATGTTTTTTTTGTTTCAGATCTAACTAATTATTAGTAACTTCAGACATGGTACTAAATTAAAGTTGGAACTAAGAAATTCTTGTAATTTTGTTAAAAGTAGTAAGACTCCCAAAATAATTTTCAATTCTATGCAACGTTTATATTGTATCGCGACAATGTGAATTTTGAGCATTGATATTTTACTAAGCATCACTAACATATCATTATTAGGATTGCATTTTTCTTGCTGTAAATAAAAAAAGAAAGAGAAGGTTCAGAAAAATTACAAGGTGGATAAGAAACCCTAGAGGCCGCAGAATGATGTTATTGCAGTGCTTCATTGAGTTTTTAAATTTTTCAGGAACCCAAGCTTTGTGTTTTGATATCTGCATGTAGCATAAAACATGAATATGAGATTCTGGGTTAGTGAAAGAAAGAAATAATTTCGAAAGTTGTGAACTAGCTAAATAGAATTTGGGGGAAAAAAGCACTAGATGAAATTTTTGTACTGAATTTTATTACCAAAAATCATAGCCTTTGTAGTCGTTTCTCTCTCTATATTTTTTTTCGTGAATCGGTAGAAGATAACAACACATATCATCAAAATACATCAAACTAGACGCCTGTGTTGCTGATTGTGGATCTAAATCCAATGGCTAGAATATAAATTTCGACATTCCATTTAGTGAGTCTCATTAATTTATAATTCAACTCACAATTATAATATTCTAGTCATTGGATTTAGATCCACAATCAGCAATGAAAAAATGTTGGTATGTCTATATATCAAAAAAGCAATTAAGAGAAGTATGAAATGACTCAGCATAAAGAGGAAACACACAACATGTAATCATAGTCGTAATTTTGCTCTTTACTTGGAAATAAAAATCAAGAATTAATAAATGCCAATGATTATCTCCCCACATATTCCGGCACTATAAAACATTAAAAATAATTGGTAATATACACCAAGTAATTAGGTATATACTAATTAATATACATGTATATGTATGTATCGCAAAATATATACTTCAATTCCTGTAACCCAATTTAGGGTTAGTCCTTCGAAATAGAAGGGCTAGAAATACTATTGATCAAAGCAAAGAGATCGAGAAATACTTGTATTGATGAAAAGGAACCTCTCAAACTACTGAAACATGTTTTAATTAGACAATCCTCAACCATTTTGACTTCTTGTGAAATCAAGACTGTGATAGTACTTCGATCATTTTTCAAATGAAATGACAAAGCAAACTAACTACAATCCGATTAGTTACTTCAAATCGTAAAAAACATATTCGAAACAAATGATACGATCGATCGACGTACAACAAAACAAAAAGACAGATTGAGTTGGGATCAATAGAAATATCAATGTACCATGAAGCATCGATCCAAAGTTTTGATTTCTTACCGGATGTCGTTCTCGAGCGATATAAATGAAAGCATTGCAAAAAACAATGGGCGATCGAATGCATCAGGATGTGAGGAATACAGGAATAATAGGGAGAAAGAGTTGGAGAACTACTACTAGAGATAAATTAAAATGAAAACCTAAAAAGATATTTTAGTCCAATCCAACACATCCGGCCTCTTATTTGATAACTCCTAGGAGGAGAGAATCTAGGAGGATATCACCTCAAAACAAAATAGTTAGTTTCCTTATCTGAATTTTCCTAAATAAAAGTTCCATTTCTATGTATGGGATGCCAAAATTACGTAAATTAACCACAATACAACCCCAACTCGATATTAATTTCCGTTTCCGTTCTCTTAACTCCTATATATTTTAATGAAATCTAGTTAATATAGAAGCAGATTAAAAGTGTAGTTAATTATAATTTATAAGACTCAATTTTGAGAAGGAAAAAAAAAGAAAGAAAAAAACTAGAAGCGGAACAACGATTACATCTTCATGATAGTGCGGAGTCGTAATCCAATATTACGGATCCCACACAAACGATTCGAGCCGTTTATTATATGTAAAATATTTTTTTGACGGTTTTTGCAAAAAAATCAACTCAATCCGATAACTATATGTACTCAATTCAATCGTCTAACTTTTTGAAATGTGCATGACAAGATCGAGCTAGCGCTTTAGTAGAATACTTGGGTTTTGGGTTTGAACCCCACCAGGAGCTCCAACACTTGAAGTTGAATTTTTTGTGAAGATAAAAATTACTACTTAATTGAGTATTAAAAAAATAGAGGGACGAGGAATCGAATTAACGTGGGTATTTAGTTGGGGCCTCCCAAGTTCCCAACCACGATTTTTTCACACGAAAATTGATCTAGAAAATATTTGACTCTAGTACCTATTTGGGGACCCTAATATTAGACTAAAAGCCGGAAGCCTTAGGCGGCGGCCTGATGGGCTTGTGCTCAAGGCCAACCCTTCTCGCACATACTTTTACAAGAGGCAGGACGTTGCTCCTGAAGCACATAGTAATTTTTCGTGCCAGCCTCCAATCATTTTAAGTCAAATAATACCACAGTAATAAAAAAACTAATTAATGATTATTACGTAAAAAGGGCCTCATTTTACTATAAGTCTGGGTGCACGTCTACTGATCACTCCTCTCTGACATATGTGTGGGATTCATCCCGCAATTAAATAATTAAATGTGTGGGGCCGATACATATGTGATAGGGGAGTGGTAGGTAAGGAGTGTACGTAGCATTGTTGGCTTGTTGCTCATTTTATAGTTCGCCAAAGACGCCAATCCAAATGAGAAGAAGAGAAGTAAAGTGACACGAATTCCGAAATAACGCGACTCGAACACAATACAACATGACAAAATGTCGTTGTGTCGACCCCTAATTGATTATATAAGTCCAACTGATAGCCACATTTAGAGGACAAACAAACAAGGAATCCTCATTCAGAAGAAGAAATAATCAATCTTTGTTGAATACTTAAAAACGCATGATTTTGGGTACGCGCATATATGGAAAGCGAAAGGAAAATGGAATATAGGCTAAACTATCATTCTTTTGCTTTCTCTACTAAATTATTCACCACCAAGGCTGTATTCAGTTGTCGAAAGTATTGCATAAAGTATATTAAAAAAAACTTATTTTTCTATGAGTGTTCTGTTAACAAAGAATTTCACAGGACAACTTAAATTTCTTCTCTTTTGCAAGACCTATTTTGAAAGAAAATATTTTGGTGTGGAATACTTAATACTATGCGTATTGCTTGACGAGGATTGCTCCTCCAGTATAACTTGACGAACGAACTTCTACTGTCCAAACATCATCATTGCCGGACAAGTATCTGAACCTAAGAATCCGGTATCTAGTTCAATCTTCTTAGGCAAGGTTGAGGGTCTTAGCTCGGCAATTTGCCGAACCTACTGAACCCAGACCAAACCATCACTACAACCCGAATTGCCTATTGCGAGGAAAAATGGCGAGGAAACTAGAATTCGTCGCTAAAAATACACAATCTGCGAGGAAATTCAATTTCGTCGTTATTTCTAGCGATGAAATAGATTTCCTCGCCAAAAGCTACTTTTTAGCGAGGAAAAACAGATTTCCTTGCCAAAAGCTACTTTTTAGCGAGGAAAAACAGATTTCCTCGCCAAAAGCTACTTTTTAGCGAGGAAAAACAGATTTCCTCGCTAAATATAACCTTTTGGTGAGAAAA
>JAOTQK010000020.1:14124771-14135500 GCA_025642025.1 Rhododendron ferrugineum
CAATAGAGAGTTTAGCGAGTAATTAGTGTGTTAACAACCAAAAAACATCAAACTCCAGACCTCCCTCTTGCAAGGCAAGGATACAACCAGAGAGTCACGTCTTCGCGACAATTAGGGAAGGGGGTGGTGTGGTTGACGTGCCGGTGGTGCTATATTGCTATAATCGACGTGTGGTGCTCACGCTCTGGTGTTGCCACCACCAGTCGTTTTGATAGGGTTAGAATTTTGTTTTTCTCTGGGTTTGGGCTAACTCATTAGGTGTTCGGCTTCGACCTTTAGGTTTGGGTTTTTGCCCTTTGAGTGTCTTTGATTGGTTCCTTGTCAATCGATAGTTTGGATATCGAACTGGGCCAATGATTATTCTAAGATTTGTTAGGAATACGATGCCGTTTCTCGTTGTCCTAGTCTTTGTAACAATTTTAAAGATTAATGATTTTTTTTCCAACAACTTCTTTCTCGCTAACTTTTTCACTCACATACTCATCTACAATTTATTCACTAGAAACACTTGACAACTTGATTGAAACAAATTTTTCCTCACAACTTATTCACCATCGGAAATATTCCCTTATTTGAAGTTGAGAACTTCTTGTTTTTCTTTCCAAAGAAAAACGATTTTGCTAAATGGCCGCCGTCCACTTGTGATATAAAAAAAAAGGGGCCGTCCAATTACTATGATTTACTACAAAAATGAAATTAAATTTCGATACATGGAACACAGTGATTAATATACTTTTGCAGGGGTAATATCTTTTTATGAATATTGATGCATCTTTTGTACATTATTTACGGACCTAAATGACAATTGTTATCATATTTTTTGACAAAAAAACGTAGTAGGAGTAACATTCTTTTTGTCCTGAATATTGAATTTAGAAAATGACTTTTAGGAGATTTTACATTTACTTTATGCAAATACATTTTTTTGCCCTTTTTTTAGCAGATTTGTACATTTAAGGGATTTGTGCAAAACCACATATATTTTTTAGAACTTGTGCAAAACTATCACTTAGGTAGCAAATGACCAAGGCGTTCACTAAACGGTCAAGTCATAACTCGATAAGACCTTGATTGAATTTGATTCTTTCGGTACAATATTCTTTTCATCTATTTCAATTAAAAGGGATACAAAATCTTCAGGCTAAAAAAATAGTAGACAGAAACTTTCCTTAAAATTAGCTCGTTTTATTTCTTTTCTCGTTAAGTAATCTGGTCCATCACTTCTTCTTCTTTTTTTTGGCAAGTTAACGTTCACCTCACTTGAGTGTTTTTTATCCTCACGAACGATATAGAAAACAACAACTACGAAGACCGCTGCAGAAGACCTCAAATATATTACTTACACATGACAATAAGGTTATTATCAAATAATTACAGTATACAAAAATTTATTAAACCCAAATGCGAGTATTCACGATTCTATGTGTTTGCAATTTATAGCTGGAGTCAACATTGGAGTACATTTCTATTTATAGTTTCACAGAAAAGGATATGTTTATTTGTAGTAATTACCCTACATAATTTACTCAACATGACAGGGATTAAAGCGACATGTTTTCTTAAACTAAAAGTAAGAATAGGATAAACAATTAAAATAGATAATCCTAAAAAAAATCATTGAGCAATATTCATGAAAATTTGATTACCATTTGCTTATTGTCCTAGGGTTGACCTAACCTAATTTACTATTTATTTTGGTTTACTTTTCTCTTTTATGACGTTTAGTAGTTTGTGTGTTCAAATATTTTTAACTTATTTATTCATCTCGATATATAAGAGCAATTTAAAAAGTAAAAAACTTTTAATTTTTTTTTTAAAAAAATTCGCTAAACAGAATAAATATAGGGAATTTTATTTGAATTTTTTGTTTTTTCTATTTTTTAAAGTTTTATCTAGATATTTTTATTTTTAATCCCTTCAAAGTATTTTTAAAAATATGATGCAAAACTAGTAAAATAGTAGTAACAATCACCAAAGGAGCCCTTAATAATTACTAGGTTTAGGTAGTTGAGTTGTCCTTACAAAACATTTTTCCAAAAATGCAACTTGAAAAAAAAAAATTAACAAAAAGATTTTTTTTTATTTTTTATCCGAATTAACAAAAAGATGGAACCTATAAAAATAGTGAGGAAGACAACCAGCTTTTTCTATTCGGAAATTTCACCTGCGAAGCTCTCTCCATCTCACACCTCAGCTACCCTCTCTCTCTCGCTCTCTCTCTCTTCGCCTACCATTTCTAGGGTTTCTCCTCTCTCTCTCTGTCTGTCTCTCTCTCTCTATCTTCTACAATCCCCAAGCTCAGAACGTCCCTGCTAATCTTTTCAAAACCCTAATACCACTAATTGACACTCGAAAACAAAAGCTTTGATTTTTATAATCAAAGGTCAATTTTTCAAGTAAAATTTAAGCCATGGACGCTGACTCTTGGAGCGCTCGCCTGTCTTCTGCCTCAAAACGTTTCCAATTAACTCTTCAATCTCGATCTGGTAAGCTCCAAATGCCTCTATCTGCATACAGTCTTTGGTACATGTATAGATGCATATATACATACATATGTATATAGATGTGTAATGTCAATAAAAATGCTACGGGTTAGGAAATGGAAAAATATTGTGAAAAGGGTACATCTTGGGGCTACTGGAGGTTTGGTCGGTAACTTCATGGCCCGAAATTAGTCGAGGTGCAGGCAAGTTGGCCCGGACATCCAGTTAGCAAAAAAAAAAATCTTTTGAATTTAATTGGTTATTTAGCTCTTGACAGAGTAGAGTGGCTGATTTGAGTTGATTGGGAGTTGGGACATTAGCGTTTGTTTAGTTTAGTTTTGGTTCATGTGTTTATATAGATATTTAGATACGCTTCTTGACCTTATTTTTCGGTGTAGATATGTTCATGGGGTTTGAAGAAATTGATGGGGAAGATGATATAAGAGAGGAGTTCCCTTGCCCGTTCTGTTCGGAGTATTTCGATATTATCGGGTTGTGTTGTCATATCGATGATGAGCATCCTGTAGAGGCAAAGAATGGGGTATTACTCTCCTTTTTTTACATGAGAAATGTGCTTATTTTCATATTATGTTTACTGTTTGCCTTCTAAGTTTTTTGTCAGTTTTGTCCAAATTATTCATTGATTCTGGCTCACCTGTAGCATCTTTTCAAAGTTTATGGGTTTAAGCTCTGACTTTTGAAAATTTTGTTTGCGTTTCTTTACTGTTTGTTTGGCTTTCTAGGCTCATAATAGCCCGCAATGGAACTAGAACCTGCTATGTTGGTGATGAATGATGATGTGCTATTGTGCTCACATAGACCGTTTGAATATTTCTTTGTTTTAGTGATAAGATAACTACAACTATGTTTCCATGGAATTAACGGGGAAAAGGGCTTCTTAAAGCTCATCTTCGGTTGTGGTAGTTATTAGGAAGTTGAAAGACAATTGGCTTGACTCAAGTTTGTCAAATTGTGAATCGAATCGAGAATCGAAATGGTCCCTTTTCGAATCGTGAATCGCTCCGATCTGGTCATTATTTCTAAAATACGTGGGAAAGTATATTTATGGATTTGGGTGACAAAAAATTACTATAAATTAAAATTTTAGACCTAAATCAATAGAGCTTGTTTTAAATGATGAATTATATAATCATGTGTAGGAGCAGGTAAGCTGCTTCTATTGCAACTTGCAAGAGACGAGGATTCACGAATCCTACTTATGGCCCTCTTTGTGAAAAAGAGTTCAAAGTACAAAATAAAGTAATAAACCCTTTGAAGGTCTTCAAGGTGGATGTATGCCCTTCTGTTTTTGTCGTTTTCGATTCACTCTCAAGTCTCAAAATGAATCTCCCCTTTCTTATAATCTTATAACACTTAATAAGAGGGAAATCTTTTTTTTGGACAAAATAAGGAGAAACATAGACAAAAGATGGCATATAAGAATACTAAAAACCTTTAAAAAAAAAAATAGTTTGTACCCCTTTCCAACAGTAAAAAGGCAAAATAAGAGTCAAAATTGAATTCAGCTAGTCAAAAGTGAATAAAAAATTCACTGATTCACTTACGGTTCACAGTTATTTTCGATTCCTGAAATCTATTTGTATCAATGACCCACTTGATCATATCGAATCGAATCGCACGAAACAAATTGTGAATTGTACGATTCTGACATGTTCCAAGATTGAAAAGTAGAGCTTTGCTTTTGTTAATGCAACTAAAGCATTAATTACTTGTACAAGAACACAATTGTAGTGTTGTACATAGACACGACGAAACACACTTATTTGCCACCATAACTATATCACCATAGGTTACTTTTACAAATAAAGTTGAAAATGCACATAAGTACGATTTATATTTCATACCTCTAAACCCTCTCCTTCAATAATTCATTGAAGTACTTTTTGCACTTTTCTACGAAGTATAATGTAGTTAAAGCAACTTATACAAGACAGTGATATTGAGATTCCTAAATTTTGAAAATCACATGGTAGCAAGTGGATAAGAAGCTTCCATCAGGTATTAATATCTATAAGTTATAGACACATAAGAAGTGTTGACACATTTCTGGACTAGTATTTTTGTTCCTTAATTATGGACACAAAAAAGAATATCAATCCCATGTCCAAGAATGTTGTGGACACTTTGTCTTCATGTAAGTGTTCTTGCTTCTTAAGAGGATTACTTAGTCTTCATTCAAGTGTTCGTGCTTGATAGCAGGATCCGCGTGGCCCAACATAATCTGCACCCAGATATACATCCTTTTCTACTTGCTTATTTTCTCTTAATAACAAATCTATAGGATTCCAGAAATTCCTTCGAACAACTAGCTACAATTGTTTCTTTACAAAAATTTTAACCTTGAAACATTTCTTATTGTTACTGTGTTGTATATGTGTTTCTGTGAGAGTCGGGATTACAATAGCTGCTTATCATCACGGATACAATAGACCCGGTTTGGTAGAAAGGGTGTGGGGCAAGGGCTTAAAAAACTAGACTGCTTTATTATTTACTAGTTACATCCGAAGTGGGCGGAGAAACTGGGGTAGAATTTGAGAAGTAGAAGCTTTGTTGGGGTAATTTCTTTCGTCTCACCTGGTTCATGCAGAACCTTATTTTTGCTCGCTTTGGAGCAATCAATTCTGCCTAGTAGTTATTTAGTTGAGTTGTCTGTTGGTCTTGGGCCTCTTGGCTTGAGACTTGACTTTCGCTAGTTTGTTCTTATGGAGACTTGACTTGAGGTGAAATCACCTGCATGAGGCGAGAATATGGATGGCTTCAGATTCTTGATTAATTTGGTTTTGGTTCATTTCAATGGTACCCATTATCATGGTTACTGTATTTTCTAAGTTGGCTTCTGTGGCTTGCTATTTTGGGGATGTACATGGGAGCTTTTACTAGTATTTTGGTTCATGTTATGGGTTGCTGCAATTATGAAGCCTTGCAAATAAGGGGAAAAGGGGCTCCTTGAAGTTCATGTTCAACTTCGTGGTACCGGTCACAGAGGTTAAGTAAGAATGGTTTGAGGTGAAATTACAGGTTGAGATTCTTCGTTAAAAGCCAATGCAAAAATAGTGGTTTTTGGCTGAATTAAGTTTGCCAACAGCAAGGCAAAGTTTTAGCTATTCCGCAGGTGTTTCTGTTTTTTTTTTCTTCCCTTCTGTCAAATAATAAGTGAAGTTCTTTCTTTGCAGGTGTGTCCAGTTTGTGCAATGAGGGTTGGGGTCGACATGGTCGCACATATAACCTTGCAACATGGAAATATTTTTAAGATATCCTTTGATTGTTGTTTCCTGGTTTCTTAGGGTTTTCTACCCAAATTCAGCATGCTCTATGTTTTCCCACTGAGGTTGTTAGTTAAGGTTCATGGGAAAGAATTTATACACCTAAGCTCATGTCAAGGTTGCCGATCTTTGTTTCAGATACTGTTTTTATCCTTTTAGTAGTTAGACCCCTTTTCTTAGAAATTTTGGCACTTTCGTAATAATGAAAGTGTATATTTGTTGAGGCCATGACTATATGCTTTGGATTTCTTGACACGAAGTTACATGCAACGCAAGAGGAAATCCCGCAGAGGTGGATCCCATTCAACACTTTCTTTGTTGAGGAAGGAACTAAGAGAAGGAAATTTGCAGTCCCTTTTTGGAGGGTCTTCCCGTATAGCTTCTTCAACCAATGCAGCACCGGATCCGTTGTTGTCATCGTTTATCTTACCTATGGCTGATGACTTTGGGAGTTTGCAGCTGCATTCTTCAGCTGAAACAGCCTCCGTCAAGAAAAGAACAAATGAGTATGTTTCAGAAAGGTTTGGACTGCATTCTTTGCCACTTTCATTTTCTACGCTCCACATTTGATCTTTTGCTGTTATTACTTTCTCCTAGAAACCTTTGCAGCACGTGTTGGTTAATTCCTGACTTTCTGACAGTGGCAACAATCTCCTAATTTGCTAGTATAATAGCAATATCCTAATTGGTCTGCTTCCTTGATTGAAGCGTGTGTTACTTAATTAGCTTTTTACCTGACTTGTTGCATTTGTAACAGTTGTAACTTAGCATGCACATATGGTTGGTTTGAAAGGACTTGTGTTTATGCTACCTTTTGTCATTTTCTTTGGATACAGCTTCCCTAGGGTCCAGTTATTTTCCGATTGTCCCCTTCTTTTCTTTGGGCAAACCTTTAAGGGAATGCTTTCTCAAAGTGTCAGTGTCAAACAAAAATGAGCACCATCGGTAGATCTGGCTGCAACAAAGATAGTAATGTGTGTATAAAAATTAAATCTGGATTAGCGTGGCTTGGTGTCACATGGTGGCCTTGTGGATGAGCCACGATGTGTGTGGCACTAGACAAACTCCCTTCATAACCCGCCAAACTCAAGCCAAGATGTGTTGGCAATGTAAGCAAACAAGATTAAGTATGTACGTGGGCCACAAAGTTGAAATATTCCACACCAACGTAAGCAACAAATAAAGGCACTGGACTTGCAGAATGAAGCCATTTCATTGATCAACTCAAGCATTTACAGGCATTGAATGAGGTTACAAAGTGTGCCACCACAAAGTAAGCAATAGCTACTAAGGTTACAAGGTTGTGTAGGAAGAGCACACCTAACCCTCTTGTTAACATAGCATTCTAAGCATTTTCTTTGTGGCACAAGGAAACATGGGGTGTGCTTGAAGAAGCGTAATGAAAATACAAGGACTAAATGTGTAATAAACAAATATTTACTAGGCTTTTTCAAGACTCAAAAGACACATGTGGCCCTCCAAAATGAACCTTGAAGTTGCTTTTGATTGGCATGGACGGTTGGTGCGAACAATTAGTAGGTGTCATCCACGTGCATTTCCAAGAGCATGCCTTTTCTATTATAGTGTTTTGTTTATTTGGGCCTTTATCCTGTTGTTTTTGTTATAATTGCATGTCAGATTGTTCTTTAGCTTGCATGAAGCTGATATTGACTTGTGGTAACAGGGTCGTCAAATCTTCTCCTTTATCGATCAAGGATCAGAAGGAGAAGTCAAGGAGATCCGAGTTTGTTCAAGGTATGTTACTGTCCATCATGTTTGATGACAGCTCATGAAGTTCTATAGTAGCCGCTGTGATTGACGACTTATGCTACAGCCATGAGCTGGGTGAGCTAATGCTTGTTGTACTACGTTTATGTAATAAAACCAAGTGCAATAAGATGATGTAGTAAATGTAATTTATATTCCATGTGGAAGTTTTAACAGTTAAATTATGAGGAAACGGACTCGTGTACTCTGTTCTATTCTTAGTTCCTGGTTAGTTGAGAAGGAAAAATGATAGAAAAATATTAATCCTCCGTTTACCTCTATTTTCCAATCAATATCTGCATTGAGCTTCCTTCATTGAAACTGTGTCCGCTTGCATGGCGGCCGCCTTGCAGGTCGTGCCGGGCCTGGGCAGAGTGATGAGTGTGGTCAAGTATGAAAGCATGTCCCTTTTTTTTTCTTTTTTTGATTTGTACGGTTTGGGATTTGCGGCTTTCCTGATGACTTGTTAGTGTATTGTCGTCAAGTGGACCAAAGAAAAGAAAAATCAGCTACTCTCAAGTTTCATTTGGTTGTGTGTATTTCATGGGTTTCTCGAGAATTCGGATTCATCTCTTGAGCTCCAAACATTTAATATGCATAATTTAGTTGATTGGAGATTGGACCATTTTGTTTTGCATACGTAGTTTTATTGATATGCATAATTTAGTTGATTGAAGATTGGACCATTTTGTTTAGCGTACGTAGTTTTAGATAATTGAACTAATTTCTTGCTAGTGTACTTGAGGACTTTTCTGTGATTATTATTTTGAAGTAAGATTAGGAGTTAATGCTCAATTGGGTTCGAGACCATACTCAATCTTTTGTATAGCATCGACAAGGATGATCGTCACGACTCACGAGGAGACCAAAACTCAGGAGCTTTCCTCCCCATCACCACCCAACCCCCATGATGCTTAGTGTTGCCCGCAACCACCGTGGCACACTTTGAGTTGAAAACCATGTCAGAAACTCCTTCCCAGTTTCCACAGACTCGATCACGAGGATCCTTACATGTATATAAAGGATTTTCTTGAATTTTTTGCCACTTTCAAATTTCAAAATCTTTCCAATGAGTCAGTCTGTCTGCGCCTATTCCCTTTCTCTCTTAGGCCTGTTCGAGATTTTCAAATAGTAAGTACTTATTTTTTAAGAAGGTAATTTCAAACTAAAAAATAATGTATTTACACAAATAATTTTTCTAGTAATATTGATTTTGTTTGATAGATCTCATTGAGATCTTTAAAACGGTGCAAAAAATTTTAAAAATTATTTGTGTAAACACATTATCTTTTAGTTTAAAAATGTGAAATAAATACTTATTTTTTAAGAAGACAATGCAGAACTGGCTCTGCTTGACTTAATTATCTGGCATCCATGTCGATCACTTAATGGCAGACATTATTCTCCAAATTTTCAACAAAATTCTTTTTGATGTACAAGACCAATGCTCTCAGGAGACAAATGCGAATGCGAATTTTTATGAAACTTGGGAGAGATTTAAGGACTACTTCTAAAATTGACCCCACCACGGATTTGAGACTTGGAGACTTGTTCAACATTTCTGCAATGGGTAGACGCAAACCCATAGAAACATGATCGAGTCCATGAATAATGGTAGTAGTTTTCTAAGCCTGAAGGACGCAGAAGCATACTCCTTTCTTAGGCCCCGTTTGATAACAGGGATAGTTGGATGGGATTCGTAAGGAGATGAGATTAGGATTGAGATTGGTAATGAGAAGGGATTGTTAATGAGAATGGATTGGTAATGAGTATGTTTGTTTGGGATGAGATTAGATGATGGGATTATTAATATCATGTTTGTTTGAGATGGGAATTATATGAGTGATCACAACACTGGTATTTTCCGAGTCGCTCACCCCAATCAAAAAGAGGTGGTGTCTATGAGTTTAGAGAGGATGCTGAAACAAAGAGATCAGCAGACAGTCTCTCAAAGAAACTAGAAGCTTCGACTTTGCGCTTGTCGAGTCCTTCTGTCAACCAAATCTATGACGATGTATGTTCTACCTGTACTAGTCTAAATCTAATGCATACACCCAAACATGTCCTTCCGCGGTAGGATGGCCAGAATGTTTTGTTGAGCAAGCAAACACAATCAAAATTTATGAAAAAGTGTTTGGTAGCCCTTTCTCAGACTTAATTTGGGCAACTTTCCCAATCTCATGCACAAAGTCCACCAGGTTTCTGTTCTCATCCCCAGTCATATCCTGGTCAACCTTATCACTACTCAGCCATTACAATAAGAGGGACTATCCTTCATATGGCGGTGGCCTATAGTTGAGGAGAAGCTTTCTCTGCGATTAGGTCTGGTGCTACGGAGTTTCAGCTCATTTAGAACGGTGAAATCCTCTAAAGAAGTTTAGGACCATGTGTGAGGTTTGAGGACTTCCTAAGTTTTGTGCTAGGGTCTAGCTGATTTGGATAAGCTTTCCATTTGTTTCGTAATTGTTGCTTTCTCTGTATCCTTGCTTCTTCTCTTTTTGGCTTGTATTCTGGCATGTGGTTGTGGTTGTGGTTGTTGCTCTTGTATTTATAGTGTAAAGCTCGGTAGGTGTTAGGTTTGAGGTCTGTTAAGACATCTCCTGAACTTTGTTTTTTCTAGTTTTGGCTTTAATAAGAATCGTACTTACTAAAAAAAAGGAAGCCACCCTCATACAGGAGCTAACGGGCATTCTCCAGAACAGTACACCAAGCCAAATAAAAAACAGATCCCACAAGCGTATGCCACAATGACATGCCTTCGCAACAAATAAAAAAATGAAAACAAAGTTCTCAAGGCATTCGACACTTTCTCATGAACCTGCCATTCTCTACAACAAATCAAAAAACAAAACGAAGGTCTCAAGGCAATGCAAACACCTTCTCATGAACCTGCCATTCTCTATAACAAAGCCAATTTGCATCAATTTTATTCGCATTTTTTGGAGTTTTTGACCACCTCAATAAAAGGGGAGCCGGTTTCTTTTCTTACTGAAAATACCACTGCCATATGTTGACGTGATCAAGTCCACGAGGAGGGGGAACTGCAAGGATACGAAAGAAAGGATTGGTAAACAGGCAAATCCAATCACGGGACCAATTATCCGTGCGTGATTGGATCTGTGGTGGGCCGAATATAGCTAGGCCACGGGTTGGCCCGCAGGTTAATTCGGCGGGGCTAGGAGACGAGCGTGACGG
>JAOTQK010000020.1:14220769-14232953 GCA_025642025.1 Rhododendron ferrugineum
ATGGTTACCACTCAATGGACCATTTGTAACTTCTAATCTCTATAATAGCCTTTGTAATACGTGAACACTCCATAACAATCATAACAATAGGAAAAACAAAATGCACAAAACGTACCATCATAACGCACACATATCTCTGGAATATTTTTAGCTTCCCCATTAATACTGTCATTGTACACTCTAGTTTCAATGTCACCCTCAACATAAACTGGAGAGCTGCACAAGCACTCCATATGTTAAGCAGGAAAAAGCAAACAAGGTGAATTCATTCCTACTAAAAAAGGAAGTATACTTTTTGACAAGTTGTTGCACTGCGTAAGCCCCAAGATGTTCATTATGCACAGCAATTCGATGCCACTGAGCAGATCTTGGCAAGTCCCTTGCTCCCTCTATTCTTTGATCAAACATGCCCCCTGTCCCAACAGTAAATATGGTTACAGTTCGGCCATCTCGCAAGATCTTCTGCACAGGATCTTGCCCAACTTTTCCGCATAAAATAGCCTGTAAGAGTTAAGACCAACCGTTGGATAAAGTCCCTACAAGCTTTGATATCCAATCCTCCATATAGTTGCCAAAAGAACTGAGTGCACCAAGAGAAAATGAACTTTCAACCTCTCCCACAACCCTCCACGAGAGGTAATGGGTCAGCAGCCCTTAGTTTTTTTTTTTTTTTTCTAATCAAAGCAACCGTTAGTTTAGGGTTTCAATATTCCTTTCGAAATAAAAATCTATCGGGGAAAAATAATTTGTTCTTTCTATGCAATTCCTTATGATGAAGCTGAGCAATTGGACAAGGTTTTATAGCACAAGGAAGTTCAATTAATCCTCAAAAGTTGTAAAAAAACTACTGACACCAATCCATCAGCCGCAATTAAACCACAAGAGCAAACTCCATAAGAAATTATGGAGAAGTATAAAGCCTGACATCATCTCCAGACTAAACATAATCTATTCCGTCATTAATTTCATGTCACAATTTGTAGTACCAACCCATTCTACATTCTCTATCTATCAGCCACGGATGGTTCATAAATATAAATGGAGCCATTCAAATCTGAATTGCTTTCCAATGATCTGCAAATGTTTTCTTCAAAATGAACCAATTTCAACAAGTACCTTATGGACTCCACGGAAACGCCTCCCCCTCCTGGGATCCACGCTCTGTAACTCTGGGATTTCAGCTACAAAAAAATCATCGTCTTGAGCTTCATTATTGTTCTTTCCATCTTTCTCAGTTGCCTCAACGTCTGACACTGTTGAGTAGCACAACTTAGAGCTTCCTTGTATGCCAACCTCTGCATTTCACCACAAACCCAATAGATATATCACATCCAATGAAAACATTGTTCAGCGATGAACCAAATACACACACCAAGAAAAGCACGACGGTTCCGACAAGATTGCCTACGTCAGCGCTATATTATCAAAATAAGGAAGGTGAGCAAAACATCGGCCAATACGGTAACGACCGCTATATATGCTAGGGTTTACACGGACAATTTACCCTATCCCTTATTTGCATCCGTCAAAAGACTCAAAACGTTTTTTATCTGTCATTCTTCAAAAAGAATAATTTTTTTTTGAGGAACAGACAAGAAACCCGAACTGATGAAATCAATAAGATTGAAGTTTGGATCTATCTTTTCTGCAGTTGAAACCCGAACTATAGGAAACAGATGGACACGACGCCAATTCATAAAGTGCCTACCAACTACCCGATGAAAGTCCTCAAAGGATGTGCATTACAGATGAATACAGCTCTACAGACAGAGTAATCTTATACAGATTCTTAGCTCAAAGCCACAAAATATCGGTCGTAGAAGTACAATAATACTACGTCATATCGTGTAAATATGCGGTATACACACGAGACAAACGCATCCCTATTATGTGTATTAACAAGAAAGTGTAAGTATCTAGAGAGAGAGAATACCAAATGAAGAGACTGGTCTGGAAATACCGGGAAATCTCCATAACTTGGTGAATCTAGCAGCTACTGAACCCATTCAGCGATTTGGAGACTGTCAAATAAAGAAGAAAGGTGGAGGTTTTTTTTTGATCCGCAAGAAAGGTGGAGGTTGAACAAGGGTTTTAGAAAGCCTGCAACTCGGTCGGGTTCTTTTTGGTTTTTTTTTTAACCTATGAATAACTCGGACGGGTTCTAAAACACGTCTCAGTTGTAGAGAATGTTGCTTTCCCAGGTAAAATAGGAGTTAGAGCATGTACACCAATAAAATGTATTTTATTTATTTAATAATTTATTTTTTTTATTTTACCTATCCAAATCTCTCTCAACTCTATATCAATTATCTTTATTATACCTCTTTATCCTTATAAAATATACTAAAAAAGAGAGATAGAGAGAGGGGTAGAGAGAGAATGAGGGAGTGGTAGGGAGGAGAGAGAGGAAGAATAATATTTTAATGGTTTGCTTGTGAATAGTACCTAAAAGGAAAAATACCTCTGTGTTTACAGAGGCTGGTGTAAGCTGTTTTTGGTGGCTTTGATAAGGTAAAATGACTAAAAAGATGGGTTTGCCTACTCTGAGCATGTACACCAATAAAATGTATTTTACCTATCCAATAATTCACTTTTTTCATTTTACTTACTCAAATCTCTCTCAACCCTACATCAATTATCTCTATTATACCTCTTTATCCTTATAAAATATACTAAAAGAGAGAGAGAGAGAGAGAGAGAGAGAGAGAGGGGGGTAGAGAGAGAATGAGGGAGTGGTAGGGAGGAGAGAGAAGAAGAAGAATATTTTAATGGTTTGCTTGTGAATAGTACCTCTCTTGTTTTACAGAGCATTTTGCTAAAAGGAAAAATACCTCTGTGTTTTCAGAGGTTGGTGTAAGCTGTTTTGGTGGCTTTGATTAGGTAAAATGACTAAAAAGATGGGTTTGCCTACTCTTGTGTACATGCTCTAATATGGAGTAATAAAATTTCTTCTTTTTGGCATGATCTAATTTGCTGGAAAAATGTTTTTCAATGAACAGAGTTGTAGTCGTGGATTCTACAATTTTTTTTTGGTAACTAAACACACATAAAAGTTACGAGAAAATTGATTTTCTCAAATTTTTTTGTGCAACTGAAGGGGGCAATAGGGTTTTTCCAATGGCATAACCAAAATTGAAAATCAAAATTTGTCACCTCATCTTTTGATTATCTATTTAGGAATGATAGATTAACAATGTAAAATTCTGCAACGGTCATTTTAAATCTAGTAATCTACATATCCGGTCCACATGTATATGAGAGGGATGTGATTGGATCTGTGAAAATATGGTGTGTACCAAGCATTTTAGTTTTTAATACATAATCAAAACTCATTTTTAGTAAAGGGATAGAGAGAGTTGGGAATAAATGCAAGTGATAGTGATGAATCCATTGAAATCAATGAGAGGAGAGATGAAAGAGAGAGTATAGTCCCCCATTACATTCATATCTTTTCCGGTAGATGAGCGAAGCCATTGCGCCATTTGATAAAAGGAAAACATTCCTATTCCCATATTCTTTTTCTATGATCGAAAAGAAAAAAAAAAGAAAGACAAAAACTAGGGTACATGATAAAAAAATGCACAAAATCCCAAGCGCTCTCTCTTGGTGTCATTGTCTTTTCAAATTCAAATTTGGCGCTTCCCAAACCTAGCCCCTCAGAGAGAGAGAGAGGATTCGTGGCACAGTGTAACGAAAATGGGTAGGTATTGATAAGCATCAACTCATTCGAGCTATCGGCTCCGACGTTCTCAATCGGAGGTTTGATGTTTCTAATCTACCAAAACCTTCTACTATTGTTGAGAGGAAAGGTTCATAGGTTTCTCAGTTTCAAACTGTATATTGAACTCGTCACCCACTTTCGATTTTGTATACCGTAACACAACTCATTTATGTTTTGTGCGTGATTGTTCCATCAATATAACTGCATAAGAGTCCATTTTCCATACGATAAATTATTAGTTGCTCATGAAGAACTACCAAGTGATGCTCAGGGCACTAAATAAAGCACTCTTTTCATAGGGAGGTTGAGTAGTAGTATTAAGTGCCTCAAAACTATATTTCTTAGTCTTCTATTTTAGTTACTTGATAATTATTTTGTCCTTTTTGTGTTTATAGGTTGCTCGAGCCCGTTGTCCGAGATTTTGGATAAAACTCAAAAGTTTAAAGAAGTTTGGGGTTAAAGTGCAAAGAGTTTAAAGTGAAATTGTTGATTGGTTATTACCTAAAGTTCCATGGACCCGTTAAGTGATTAAGGCATTAAAACCCTCCCTATATAAAAGACGCATTATGCCACTGATTTCGGTAGCCTTGAAAGCGAAGGAATTCCAATGTTGAAAAAGACAGCGGCTTCGGTCCTGCGAAGGAGGCAGCTCCTTTCGATTACCTCTTTTTCATGGGCAACTAATCCTCTTTCTTGAGGTCTAGATGAAACGCTAACCAAGTAACCATGTTTTTATGTTGATTTTGGATGTCGATTATCGAAACAACTGTTGTATAATGTTAAGACTTATGTTTATGATTCAATCTTATTCTTTCAATCTAGTATTATGTGTTTGTTTTCTGTGATTGCGAATACATAGTTATGCAACAGTTTTCTTTGTGCTTGGAATGGAGTATTAGGATAATTTATGCCTAGGGAAGATGAGACGTGCCTAGATTAATTAGTTATAGAATTGAAGACGATACCAAAGATAGGTTATGCCCGGTTCTCAATTACATGCTATTTTCTTGGCTATATCGTTAGGGCTTGTAGCTTCTGGTGAATCATTGTCGTTCCGTAGTTGATCTCCTAAAATTAATATAATTGCTTAGTTACGAAGTTAGGGTGAATTCGAAACCCAAAGGCCTTTTCCCATATTTGAATTCAACATCTGTCTTCCTTTCAATTATTTAGATAATTTTAGTTAACCAAACTCCAATCACTTTTTCTTAAATTGAATTAAGAATTGATTTTAAAAATAAATAACCTAGCCTCTTGATTTCCGTTGTACGATACCTGGACTTAAACCACTATTCTATTTGAGTTCAGGTTTTCGCTCAGCTTTAATAATTTATTTTTAGTGTGAAAAATGACCTACCAAGTAGCAGAGGTGAACCTATCTGCTCTTTCTTTCCTTCCTATCTGGAGCTACGTCTGTGTGAAACTTGGATATGGAAGTCTTCTCTTGTTTCTCGACAATGAAGTAAGACCAAGCTCATGAGCTGATTGTTTGGTAGTATCATAGGACTACTCGAATAGGATGTCAAATCTAGCTCAGCAACGACTTTATAGTAATGGTTGCCTTTATAGCGTTCAGGTCATTAGCACAAATTAGCTTAGCTCTATAGCTTTCATATCATTAGCACAAATTGATGCATTGCGTCGGTAACATGTAAATATTTCTTTACTTAATCAGAGAAGAAAAATTGTTGTCATATTATAAGTTCATACCGATGGGTGGAACTCATTTGTGAACAACCCCGCTTGTAATAGAAGGTGCCCAAGAGGTTATATACACATGGCTAGGTATGAACTTAGCCAATGCGAGACATCAACAATTACTAGTGGTATTGGAAAAGCATAAGCTTATGAAAAGTCTGAACTGAACTTAACAATGGATCACTCTAAATGATGTAGTGTTATGTTTTGTATTGTTGTAAACTTGTGTAACTAAGCCTGAACTCGATAATAGTAGAAGGTGAAGTTGCCTCCTAGCCCAGTCGGTCCGGCAGGTATGTATGGGCACTTCATTTGGTGAGGGTTCAAACTCCACCCCTACTCCCGTTTCTTGTAGGATAGAATACATCAGGTCGGGCAGGTATGGACACTTCATTTGGTGAAGGTTCAAACTCCACCCCTACTATCGTTTCTCATAGGATAGAATAAATTTGAATTTTCTTGAATTTGAAGTTTGCATTGGTTGATCTCATAATCATCGAGCCAGTTTCTCCTATTAGTTTTAATTTATAGTAAAGTAGCTTTGAAAAATCCTGCACTCAAGAAACTCATCCTTTGTATTCCAGGAATGCTTTAGACAACCAACAAACATCTTATTAGAAGACTCTAGCAATGGCAAAGGAAAGTGTTAACAATTACGAGGAAGCTCGCAAACGAGTTGAAGCAAATAAAAACAATTTGAGGTAATTCATTTCATCATTTAAAACAAATATTTCCTCATATGTTTTTCCTTCAGTCTCCTCACATGCACGAAAAAGCTAATTTTGATTTGTTTAGCAAGAAGAGATTTTTTTTCTTTGCTCTTGTTCTTGTTAGACTAATGATAATATCATGCCGATTTTGCATCACTAAGAAATGGAGTTTTGAGCAGTAATTTATAGTTTTAGAACTTGGTAGTGTTTTGTTGCATGGGCTGAATCGGCTGTTGGACAATCACAATACATAAACTATAAACATTTGCTCTCTTCCTTTTCTTTTCTATACTTGTTCTATGTGTTTGAATCAGTCATAAGGATTTGCGATAGTGCAATGACTTATAAGCTTTGTCTCACTTAAAAATGAAGGATTAGATAAATTAAGAACGAAGGATTAGATAAATTAAGAACGAAGGATTAGATTAATGGAAGCTATTTTTTCTTCTGATTGTGTAAGAAACGACAAATGAACCATTTTTGGTTGATGAAACAAGATTAATGGGTTTGAGTGAACAATTGGCCCTTGACAGAGCTGATTGAAGAAAAAGAATTCATGTAGCCGACCCCAATTGATTGGGACATATGGCTCGATTTGGTTTAGTTTAAACAAGATTAATAGTCGTTCTCCAAGTTCTTTACCTGCATTCTAGTTGATAATTATAGTTTTTACGATGTCTCTCATTGAAGGTTTGGGGATTCTAAAGATTTCAAAGACTATCTAATCTCAAAACTTTTGAGAAAAAACGTAAACATGATTTCTTTCCTATAGTTTTGTCCTTCTAACAAAAATTCACCCTTTTTAGTTCTAACATGATCTCAATATGTGTTTTTCTAAACTTTGATGTAATTTTTCACAATGGTGCAACAACGTCTTGCCAAGCGTAAATCAGATTGTGACTACATGATAGAGCCAAGGTGTTCTTTGCGTGCACGCAATCCAGTTCCTACATATTGCGATGAGGTTAGTACTAAGATTTCCCAATATGCAGATCACCAACTATAAGAATATGGATGCTAAGGTTTCTCATTTTGAATAAAATATTTTGCCTCTTGAAGTATTATTACTATTTTCTAAAGAATATGAGTACGATATGGAATTTGAAACTATAATTGTTGTGTGACTATAGGCACGTCTTGACATTTGCGATGGTCCAACCAATGCATCAGATCTTAGATACGGTCACAATATTATTCTTTTGGAAACCAAATTTCCCTTCCCCACTCTTATGTCATTTGTATGTGTCTTGCAGCTATTTTTATGCATAACTAACATGTTTCTCAGCTGATTTTACTTGATTTTCATTTTAGGTTGACATAGGGCTTCCGCCTTTACGAAAGGGACCTAACCTCAATTCGTCATGGGCAAGGTTGCATCACTATTTCTGCAATGATGTCATAATTATTTTCTCTTTTGCTTTAAGTGATAGCATATACTGAAGTTTCCATTTTCCCAGCTATCTAGCGAGACCATTAGATGAAGTTAAAACTGCATCTTACGAACAAAGGGCTCATGCTTTCAAATGTGCTAAGAAGCTCGAAAGCAATCTCACATTCGGAAACCCATATTTTGTCAAATCCATGGTTCAATCTCATGTTTATAGTTGTTTTTGGTTGGTAAGTGTCAATAGACAAATTGTCTATAATCTAGGTATATTGCACATGTTACATATTTTGTCTGCCTATATGTACCCATTGCGTTTATAATAACTCAATTCGCCATGTTTGACTTCCTTCTAAATTCTGCGAAGATCATCTACCAAAATCGACAGTAGATATAGTACTGAAAAATGAGAAGGATGCAGATTACAATGTTGTGTACATTGGCAAGAGAGTTGGGCTTAGTGGTGGATGGAGAGTGTTTGCATTGGATCAGAAATTGGATGATGGTGATGCCTCTGGTCTTTGAACTGGTTGAGCATTTGCGTGTGGGTTCAACCAGTTCAAAGACTAGAGCATTACCATCATCCAACTTATGATCCAATGCAAATGCTCTCCATCCATCACTAAGCCCAACTCTCTTGCCAATATACACAGCATCGTATTTTGCACCCTTCTCATTTTCCAGTACTATATCTTTTATCGATTTTGGAAGATGATCTTCGCAAAATTTAGAAGGAAGTCCCTTAAGACCATGGAGAATTGAGTTATAAACGCAATGGGTATATATAAGAAGACAAAATATGTAACATGTGCAATATACCTAGATTATAGACAATTTGTCTATTGACATTTACCAACCAAAAACAACTGTAAACATGAGATCGAACCATAGATTTGTCAAAAGATGGGTTTCTGGATGTGAGATTGCTTTCGAGCTTCTCAGCACATTTGAAAGCATGAGCCCTTTGTTCATAAGATGCAACTTTGACTTCATCCAATGGTCTTGCCAGATAGCTGAAAAATGAAAACTTCAGTATATGCTACCACTTAAAGCAGAAGAGAAAATAAAAATGACATCGTTGCAGAAATAGTGATGTAACTTTACCCATTATGAATTGAGCTTTGATCTCGTTCGTAAAGGCGGAAGCCCTATGTCAACTTGAAATGAAAATCAAATAAAATCAGCCGAGAAACATGTCCCTTGTTCGTTTTGCTTTTGGTAGAAAAACCAAAAATTAGGTCCTGAATCTCCCTCCAAAAATTGACATTTCCCCCCTATGCAATTTGAAATTTTGGTGCTAAACAAGTATACTGCTGTGGTCAGTAGTAATTCTCTCCCAGATCTCTTCCGAAAGTATTCTCTCTCTCTCTCTCTCTCTTCCCAATTATTCTGTCATCATTCACTCTCTCTCTCTCTCTTTCGATTTTGTTGCACCCAGCACTCTCTCTCTCTCTCTCTCCTCCACCACTCCTTTCCCTCATTAATTACAAAATTAATTAAAAAGTAATTAAAATTCGTTATTTACATATGTTTTTTTATTTATTTATGAAAATGTAATAAATGTTTAGTTTAGTTTAGTTTTTTTTTTTTGTAGCTGCATTTGTCCAGGAATGGTGACTATCCAATTTTGTTGTTATGAATGGTTAGTAACATATTTTTGTTGTTGAATTGTTGGTGTAACCAACTGTTGTTGGTATGAATGGTTGGCAAGCACATTTTTTTTTTTCCATTGTCTTATAAATAGGAGGTATAGCTCCAGTCTAAATTCATTCCAAGTCCAACAGATTATTTCCTACAAAAAATATAACAACAATTTTGTTCTATGGCTCGGAGAATTTGGAGTGAAGCGGAGGAGAGTCGATTGCTTTCGGCCCTTACGAGCATGATACAATCGCCGATGTGGAATTCTGCGCGGGGAACCTTTAATCCCGGTTACTTGAATTTTCTACAAGGTGTCATGGGCGTTGAATTTCCAGACGCTCCTATAGAGGAATTCCATATTCAAACCAAGATTATGAGGTGGAAGCGGAATTGTAAGGTAATTATGAACCTTCTTCATACTCCTAGATTTGATTGGGATCCGACCCGTCACGAGGTGGTGGCCGAAGACGATGTGTGGACTGCATATTTACAAGTAAGCCAAAGTTCTATAATTTTTTTTTTCAAATCAGCTTACAATAATATGAACTGTCAGAAGGAAATTTATATTTGCGTGTGTGTGTACTTGTTAGGATCATCCACAAGCTCGGTTGGCAAGGGGCGTGCAATTTCACAGTTCAATGATTGGTGCCTTTGCTTCCCTCTCCGCCGCAACCCGTAGATGTTTGTTTTGAAAGCTATTTCCTATGATTTATGTTGTTCATTTCGTGTGTGTTTTGCAAAATGTTAGTGCCTTTGTACTACAATCTTGGAAGCAGCAAAAAAAGGAAAAACCTCTCACGGTGCTTTATACCTGATGACTTGTTTGCAATTAGAACAGAGGGACAAATATTGGAAATCACAACTACAAAAAACTCTATACCTGTGTGGCAGTAAAGCTTCGAAATCATAATTACATGAACAAAGGACCTTCACAAATAATCCAAACCGACATAACTCATACTTATGCTTCCTCTAATCACTTTCAGCGCGATGGTTATTCCGGTTGATTGGTGGGTTTGCTCTCCGCACGATGGACCAGAGTTTGATTTTTGGGGTTCAGCCGCAATAAGTAATTTCTTGCGTATTTGTTGGTCCCAACGTGGACGGATTGCATTTGGCCGAACCGAAGAGGAATTTTTAGTTGAGACGAGCATAAGTTGGCCCGGACCGAACATCCTTGACCGTCCAACAAGAATAAAAGAAATCTAATCAAATTTCCAAAGAAAATATGTAAAAAATTCTAAACCCATAACACCACACAACTACACAAGAATCACAAGCCACACTCCAATTTTATTCTTCTGAAACGTGTTTCCTTTTCTTTCCTTTTCATCAAACAAAAACAAAACGTAGTTTTCTTTCTTTTTCCAATAAATCGATGTCCAAACGAGCTTTTGCACTCCCCGACTAATTCTGAGGCCTTAAAATGCACAATATGACAAACCCTCAAATAGGCTTTCATCAACAGTTCCTAGATGCATCTTATGCATGTTATTCTGTAGGCTTGTTACCGACTTACCATAGAATATACCTACCCAAAAAAAAAAAAACTTTAATAAAAAGACAATCCAACATGATATTTTCCTCATGTCAAAGTTCCCCATAAAACTACCAATAAAAAGACAATCCAACAGCAGCAGCAAATTACGGAATTAATGTTCCAAACAAGATACAAAACATCATGGCCAGATTTTCCAAAGGTTACGACATCGAGTTTCCGGCTGAATTTAGAACTAGATAAAACATCATGGACTGGCATACAATCACACACATAACTTTAGTTCCAAACAAGGGCTGAAAACGGAAACCCATGCACGAACAAATTACCGCGTCGAGTTTCCGGTCGAATATCAAAGTAGATAAAACATAACAGCAGCAACAATCACACATAAGCATAAACTTAGAGCGATGATAACAATGAATGGAAACCCATCTCGGTCTTTCGGAGTGAACTCTGTTGACGATCCGGCCGCATCATCCAACAAAGGGATAAGGGAAGGTGGCACCACTTGGTTAACTTACCTGGTATGAGTCACCCATGCAGTGTAGGCCTCATCTCATGATGAGTATTTTTTATGCACAGCACCTTTAAACCTGATGACTTGTTTGCTACATGAAGCCCAACTATCATATATGCTTGGGTTCAACCCCACAAAGACAACGTAGTAATGCTTGTGTCCTGCCATTCCTATATGTCATAGACATTGTAATTGAGTACAGGAAAAATAACATGAACAAGGTAGTAATAAAAATCAATACATAATCTACCACACATTGAAACTGACAGTTCCAATAATAAAACATAAACAGCAACAGCAGTGGAATCACAAATAAGGTACAATAGGAAGTCATAAAGTACTAGTGCATGAAAAGAAAAACACATCAATAGTCCGCCCAAATTTGTTGCGCAATTTCATCCCGCCTAATAGACATCAATTGAATATTTTGACGTGACATGTTGATAGGCTCAACCTCGCCTACATTACCGACATGTTCCCCGGCGCCATTCCCGTTGTTGTCCTCCTCATTTCCCTCCCAATCATGTTCGTTATAGCCATCAAAAAATTCATCTCTGCCACGCCGCTCTATGATCCAATTGTGCACCACACAACATGCAGTAACGATTGTAGGTTGACGAGCACATGAGTACCTAGGCATAGTTTTTAGTATTGGAAACCTTGCTTTTAAAACACCGAAACAACGTTCTATAAAATTCCTCAACGATGAATGCTTGTAGTTAAATAGCTCTTGGGGTGACCGATACACTGTATCAACTCCATTCCACTGGTCCTTATGGTATCTGCGTCCTCGATAAGGAGCTAGATACCCGGGAATGTTTGTGTATCCAGAATCCACCACATAATATTTATCTACACAATAAGTCAATTTCATTAGATTAATAAGTTTTTCCTGTCCGGGACAATGTATAAGTTCAAGTCATTAATTAATTGTAATGTTTACTCACTCAGTGGCGGGTGTGGGAAGTTGTAGGCTGGGTTCGACACTGCAGCCAAGAAAACACGTCCATCG
>JAOTQK010000020.1:14244151-14254936 GCA_025642025.1 Rhododendron ferrugineum
GGTGGTGGAGCCTGTACCGGTGGTGGAGCCTGTACCGGTGGTGGAGCCTGTACCGGTGGTGGAGCCTGTACCGCAGTCTCAGCCCCCCGCCGGAACTTAGGCACATATTTCCCAGGAGTTGGGGCCGGTGCGGCTGCAGCGGCAGCAGCAGCAGCAGGAGCAACTGCAGCAGGCTCAATTGGGCGAGATCCACCAGGGAGGTCAGAAGACCTTGAGAGCCCGTCAGTTGACCTTCCAAGTAGAGATTCTCGCCTTATCCTCTCTTTCTCTTCCAGCTCCCTCTCTCTCTGCCTCTGCTTCTCGGCAATCTCATCCAGCTTTACCTTACGTTCAGCTTCTTCTTTCCTTCTCCTTTCAGCCTCTGTATATCCAAGAAAAAAAGGAAAACATACTAAAGAGATGCAAACAAAGGTGGCTACGATATGTGAAGATAATGTAACGAACTGGAGTTGAAGAATATTAAGCTAGTAGAACAAAGTACACATGGTGTATACTTTGTACCATAACAATGTGATAATTTTGGTAGTGTTAGTTATGATTTTTTTAGTGCATAAATGGATGGTTGTGTACCACAGAAAAGTTCAGTTAAGGTTTTTTTGTGGTTACAAACATCATGGTTCATTTTTTAACCTGTTCCTGTAGTGGCATTTGGTATTATATATTTTTGTGGTTAAGACTTTTTGTGGTGATAGTTTACAAAAATATCTGATTAGTTACAAATAAGGTGTGCATAAAAAGTGTTATAAATTAACCGGGCTAGTTACAAAAGTGTGCGGTGTTAGTTGTGAATTATTGTGACTAGTTACAAAAATATGGTTTAGCGTGTACCACAGGGCTTCCCATGTGCATAATTTGGAAACAGAATTTACAGGTTTATAAAAGCAAAATTACATATTATTTTTGGCCAGTTACAAATAGGTTTACAAGTTGTGCATAAAAAGTGTATTGAATTATTGGGGCTAGTTAGCGTGCGGTGTTGTGAATTATTGTCAATAGTTACCAAAGTTATGGGCAGTGTTCTAAACCTAGCCCGATTAGTCCCCGCCTAGGCGCCTGGGTGCAAGGCGCTCCTTTTCTGCCCAACTAGCACCTAGCGATTTTTAGAAAAGCAAAAATTTGGAAACGAAGAAAAGCAAAATAGACAAAAGGAGGAAGCATAAACAGCGCAACGTCACCAATAATGTCATCAACTTATTAAGTAACAAAATGGCAAACTGTCACACCAAGCTTGTACCTTCACGCTTACGAGCTTCCTCCTCTTCATGCAATCTTCTCAGCCTTTCCTCCTCCATCCTCACATAGAATATAATCTTCCTCTGGTATTCCCTTTCCTGCCTCCGCTGATGAAGGATTTGGTTCAACCTCTCCTCTCTATCAGCTCTCAATCTATCGTATTCTGCTCGCCGGCGGTTCGTGACCATTTCCTGGAATTGTATCTGCCAACAAATAAAATGAGAGAATGAAAACTCGTCTTACAGTGTTGTTTTATAGAACAATCAAACGCATGTGTGCAGACAGAGAGCAAATGAACTTATCATAACCAGTAAGATACGTGCAATTGAACAAGGAGAGAAACCAAATTCATAAAGAAAAGTTAACGTTACTGGACAGTCAATTAAAGGAACTACGGAAATAATTACGTAAACAAACTACAATATTTGCTCAAACTCCATGTGGCAGATTTCTTGTCAGTGACTCAGGATATAGAGAAGCTAACTGATCCGGTGAAATTCTTTAAAAAAAATAAATGTTGCCTTTTCCAGAAAACTACTTTTGAAACACCAAAACAAGTCAGTGATGTATTTAGTGCGAGTGAAAATCGTTTTTGTGAATTACAAATACTTTCCCCAAACAAACCTTCAACACCAGTTTTGAAATCCTTCAACAACAAAATAGGTGCTGTGAAAACTTTCTGGAAACTAATTCCGAGATAGCAACCATACAGCTTATAATTTTGAGGTCCTATTAAACAACAAACTCATCAATGTCAAATATGCCTCTTATTTCTGACATGTCATCTATAGTAATTTTCTAAACCAATTAAATGTCAACAAATTTCAACCTAGAAGCTGACCTTATGATTCAACATTCTTGAGAGTCTGTTTTTCTCTTGCAGATCGCCATCATGGCCTTGTCTGCTCAGCTCGATCTCTTGCTGGAAAGTAGCCACAAAGAACCAAGGTTAAGTAAACAAAAAAGGAGTCAAATATAAAACATCATATCATAAGAGCATCAAATTGCAGCTGGATGCAGGCAACGTTAAAATGATGGGAATTTTTCAAGACAGAAATTATTACAAAGATATATGATCAGCAAAGGAGGCAAGAGCATTTCAAACGTTACCTGTTGTTCATGTTCATGAAGCATCCTTTCTTCCACTAGACGACGCTGAAATGCAGCTTCAATCAAAGGTGACGCTTCTTCTCTTTTCGCCCTTTCCAAGTAATCCATAGTCTTAGCTAGCTTTTGCAATTTCTTTTCCATTTCCTGCCTCTCACGAAGTTGCTCACTCAGTGCTAACTCCATCAAACTTTGCTTTGTCACTTTTTCCTGGATAACCATACATATGATGCAAAAATCAGTTCTAGCGATCTCAAAGCCAACAACAGACAAGGTGAAACCGAACATTTTTACTCACTCCCTCGATGAGAGGCTTCTTTCCCTTCTTTTTACCACGCTTATCGGCCTCTTGAAGTAGAGCCTGTGCTTCTTCAAGTTCTCGCTCTTCTATTTCCCGAAGGATCCTTTGGTTCTTTCTTTGCTCAAACTCGGATGCTAGCCGTCTCTGTTCTGCCTCTTCAGTTATTTTCTGCAGTTTTAGCCTTTTTGCTTCCTCCTCCCGTTCCTTCAGGAATTCAGAATACACCAGAAAATTAATAAATATTTCTCATACTATAATAAACCATCAAATACACAACTGAAAAAGTTTACAAACAAATACCATCTCCAATAGCTGGCGTTCTTGCTCCTCCTTGCGTTTCTCAATTATCGACTTCCGAGCAAGAAGTCTCTTGTGTTCCTTTTCGACAACCTCTGCTAAACCAGGCAGCATTTCACCTAGTTTTGACTCTTTCTTTGAAGGTGGAAATATCATTCCCCTTGCTTTATTTAAAGATTCAGCAAATATCATCAGGTGATCGCGCATCCCATCAGACTCAAGGCCCTGAGTGGGGGAAAAGATAAAGACATCACTAACACACAAACGAAAGGAGGGTTAAGGGGATGATTATTGAAAGTTCAGAGGCCATGCAAACGGTGGAATTAGATTTTTACTCAGACAGGCAAATCAAAAAAAGGTATAGCAGCTAGATGGAGGGGAAACAAAGTCCCGCAACACATAAAAAGAACAATACCAGCTAAGTTAATCAAAAAGCCTGAGGAAAAGGAAGTCTATACTACCCTCACAGTGCTCTTCTAAGGAAATTTACAAGCGATGTGAATGGAACCCAGACAACATATCGGAATGGCATATTGACCAATTTTGACAAAAGGAATGGCATATTAACCAACTTTGACTAAACTGTGAAGTTGCATTCACCAATCTAGATGCAATGGCAATTCCTAGGTCAAGACCACAATCAAAATGCATTTACAGGGCCAAAAAGAACTGTGTATATTCATAATACCTGCAAACATTTATCAACAAAATATGGAACTTTTGACAGCAAATTTAGTTTCCTTCTAATTTCGCATCTCAAAAGGAGAGAAGACTAACTTAAGAGGAAATGTAAGCATGGAACACACAATTTGCATTCAATCAAAACAAGTAGATAGAACAAGATGGAAGTTCCCATAGCCAATCTGATGATAATCAAATAATCGAACTAACAAAGAGAGAAAATAGGACATCACACACTGATACACATAAAAGTACGACCGAGCATGCTTTTCACAGCGACTTCACACCATTACTGACTTTAACTTTTTGACAAGGACTTCCAGTATATTATAACAATGAACCCAACACAATGTCACATCACCACGCTTCACGATTGCCATGAATAGGTGTCTGGCCTGCCAAATCTCTGACTGCTAGGATACTGGTTACAACTCTGGAGTATAGATTGTCATCAAAAAGACTAAGGAAGGTACATATCAGAAAGTTCATAACTTAGGAAGGTAGCATCCATGGTGATTGTAGAAAAGTATAAACAAATTATCATACCTGGCCTACTTCCTCATCCCTTCTACACACAACCATGATTTCAATATACTCAATGGGATACCAACATTGACAGTTGAAATCATCACAGATAACTCTTTTTCAATGTGCGCAAGAACTCAATTCATTGTTACAAATATATATAGCCAGCAACAGCAAGTCATAGTTTTCTGCTCAGCAAGGCAATAAGTGAATAATGTGAGAGCAAAGGGTGCAAGGACTAGCTTACCGAGTTACCAAATAACACAACACCTTTCATATGGTCAACTTTCATTGCAATGAAACCATTTTTGACAGCATTCACAGATATTTTCTCCACAGTTGAAAAATCGAAAAAGGGGATCATATTGGATAAACTCTCTATTTTCATTGTCTGATACACATGAGACACCTGTAAAACAAGAGGAGAAAGTATCAACGAGATGAAAATAAATATGAGAAATGCCTAAATGGCACATTCAGTAATCAAAAGATAACCTAGCACAGGTATACCTGCTGAAGCAATCTCAGGGTTGCAAGTTTTTCCAGCGCCGGGATATATTGAGATAGATGCACTTCTGGTACAGAAGATGCTGAAGAAAGCTTACCCCCAAGTTTCGAGATTTTGGTCAACAAGGGTTGTACTTTTGACGCAAGATCTAGAGGGAGAAACTCGTGCTCCAACAGATTGTAAAGGTCTTTCACTTCTTGATTCACACAAGACATTACACCTTTAGTGGCCTAAAAACATAAAGATCAAACTGATAAGAAGAAAAGAACAAAAAATCTCCAGCAGCACTTTTTACAACATAAGTCCTAGTTCTTGACAACGAAGATAGCTTGTACAAGGGTCACTGATGCCAGAGAGTTGAACATCTAGAAATTGTCATATTGAAATCTAGGTCAAGCCAAATCAAACAATTGCTAAGGCTGCTCAAGTCCAAATCAAGTTCAAGGTCTACACGGGACCCTCCAATCTTACATAGGTTTGGTGGGACTTGGCTGATTTCATCTCTGCCATGAGTATGCTTATATGAATATTTCAATCTATACTCGGCCTTTCCATGTCTGAATGCATTTTTATGCTGCTAATTATCACAAATGCTTACAAGCATCGTTCTAATATGCAATCCAACTGATAGAAGATCATTCACAACTTGCAAATACGAGAAACAAAGGCCATGCAACCAAGACATAATAATGATGGCAATATGGCATATACGTATTACAATCATACGAATAACACAAGGTCTTGTAACTTCTGGATTGGGTCTTATATTTCTCAAAACTCCACAAAATCATACATTATTCCAAAATATATAACCACACTATGTTACAGTTTAAATAGAACACGTAGAGTATTGCGTTCTAAGTCAAAATGTACACACAAACTTTTCCTGACAATCGTACGAGCATAAATTCAATTACAAAATACCACAACCATCAGTCTATATTCTTACCAAGAATCACATATAAGCAAAGACGACACTCGTATTGGAATGTTGCGAAGGCCGCAACCCACCACATATTCAAGGCTGAGTTCTTACAAGTCAACCCAAGCCAAATCCAACTCCAAATGACCAGTTCATAAGTTTGCCCATTGATTTGGTTGGCTTCAAATAGCACAAGTTGCAGTCCACTTATGTTTTCTATTCCTCACAAACTTGCTCTTACTTACATGATCAACTGATGAGACACAATATGCCCCATCTTGTAAGGGAAAAACATTTTGGAACATAAAAGTTTGACAACAGGGGTTTGTTTCCTGTCCGTTATCTAGTTACTCCGATAATGACTTTTGACCAGGCTCCCTAAATTCTTTGTAAAAATGGAGATTCAAAAAATTAATTTTGGGGGAGATGGTGGAAAAAGGGAATTTGGCATTAAGATACACTTTTCAACCCCACCAACTTTGATTAAGAACAGTACCTCTCTTAATCCTTTTTTATTTTCTTCCCCACTAGATGCTTTTTGTCAGATTTGGCCCTTGAACTGTACAATTAGTTGCAGATAAAATAACCACTGATGAGAAAACATGGTGTCCACGTAGCAAAGGAGCAATACTCTGGAAGAAAACGAAAGCTCAAAAGAGAATTTAAAAATATACTTCTAAGTTTATTTTCTCTTTGAAGTCATCCAATGGAACTGTTTTAGACAACATTCTGCACTCAAAGTAGTAACGTGATGCAAAGCACTAAAGCGATAATCTCGTAATGTGCTCATCTCAAATGGGGCCCCTTTGACATTTCATGTGATTGCTTTTGGACTTCATGAGTCCTACTCATGATAGTGAATCAGTCAGACACCGATATATTTGGGCCTTTTGGATAGTGCCAATTCAGTTTTAGGCCAAAAGATCCTTCAACACTTGTTTCCTGTACATTTTCTGTGTTATTGGTGGATGGATGTTATGGCTCAATACCACGCCTAGACTATTATCCCTTGCCAAAGTAAATTACAGATCCCCGTGAAACCTTATTTTTAGGAGAAAGGGAGAAACACAGCAACATATGGATATGCATTTGATCTTTTGATATATAGCCTAAGCTGCAAGCTACCAGCCTCCCTTGAAGCCAATACACATTACACAATCAAACCTCTTGAAGAGCATTTATCTGTATCCTAAATTCCAAATCCAAAGATATCGAAAAACATTGTTCAGCGTTGTCGTTGACAAGATTGTAATATCACTGCTATATTTTGGATAGAACTAAGCACCTTGAAGAGCCATAAATAGTACGAATATATTTAGGGCTTACCAATTCAGCAAGAAGCGATGACCGCGAAAGCTGTCAAGAAACAAGAGTGTCTGATTTAGAAAAAGTAAAAACCTATGTGAACGTACAATAAAACCACATGCAACCAAATCTTACCACTTCTCTACTCTCAAGTTTAGGGTCGATAATGAACCCTATAAGATTAGCCATCCTCAAGTTCCGCTCTTTCTCGTGTTCAAGCTCCAAATGAGATGCCCCGCGTGTGCTGTCATAAGGGGGAACAGAAAGCGCAGCCAAGACAACAGACGATGCAATTAACTGCAAATCCTTCTGATTCAAATTCTTGTTGAAGCTTTTCTGAAGTGAGAAAAGCTTAAACCAGGCATAGGCATGATAAAGATGGCTGCCTGAAACCCAGAAAATCTCTGTTAACTTCGCGTAATAAACAACCATCAAGGAGGGCTTCGGGGTTTTCTTAACCATGCACATCAACCCATGTATATCCTCAACAGAACGAAAAGCTTCCTGCAGGAAACAATGACAACCCAACAATATTTAGATGTTTTTATACTCATATCTGCTTACAATGCAAGAAGACATTAAAAATACAGACCTGCCAGAGTTCAAGTTCAGTTGCAATCTTTAACTGCTCAAATCTTGTATCAAGATACAATTGCAAGCTCTCTGGAGCTGATAGATCAGGTCGATCCCTCTGATCTCTGTATTTGTTAAGGTTAGCCAAATGATTTCTGATTATTTCACATAGCCTGCGAAACTCTGTCGTCCGTTTGTATTGCTTGCAGAATTGGAAGGCGCGATGTGCTGTCATCTGCGAATAAAATTTGAGGTTCAGAACGTTCATCTGATAGTCATAAAAATGTTCCGAACCTAAAACACCTGTTTGCCTATGGAACTGAAAAGCTGCTTAACCTAAATAGAACTAGCTATAATAGCAATAATAGCTGTCTTATTAGGGATGTACACACTTTAAGTGACACATGAAACTATTACCGCATAAAGTGCCTCCAACTTTGAGT
Organism: Rhododendron ferrugineum; assembly: GCA_025642025.1. Lineage (NCBI taxonomy): Eukaryota > Viridiplantae > Streptophyta > Magnoliopsida > Ericales > Ericaceae > Rhododendron > Rhododendron ferrugineum. The sequence continues at coordinate 14,252,047 of JAOTQK010000020.1, forward strand.
TGTTCCTTAAAATCTCAAGAACAGTTCTATAGGTCTCCCACAAGAACTTAAACCACGGGGTCACAAGTTCACGATCAGATCTTTCCTTCCCCTTCTCACCACTGACATAACTAAGCATTAGATCCTCTGGCCTTTTATCGGCTTCAAGGTCATCAACATCAAGAGCTTCCTCTAAAGCCTGAGCCTGACTCCGGGCCATCTCAGCTCTCTCAGTCGATAGGTGCATGAAATGCTTGATTACCTCCTCCAATGAATTTACATTCACTTGCTGACACACAATTCGATACTGAATCAGACCATCCTTAGCGTACCTACCGCGTCTCATGTCAACACAGAGCTCAATATACTTGAACATGATTCTTTCAAGTGTCTTCTGCCACGCTCTATGCCTCTTTGAGGTAATAAGATCGTGAAGTGCCTGCAGGGCATCTTGCTTTTGCCCAACATTAATCAACTCTGCACCAGACATGATAAAATTATTACAAGAAACCCCAAATGAAGCAAATTAGGTTCTAAAACAACTCTTTCATACCGTCAACAGGCAAGATACATATGAACACAAATGAACAACCCAGACACACAAAAGTTTTTGCGTCTCAGATCCTTTTGATTCTAAGCTTTGACAATTAAACCACATCTCAGGCCAGAAAATCTGAACCCAAAAGCATATTAGGCTGAAAAATCTAAAATCTAAGGTATTGTTTGGTTCAATAAGTTTGAAAAGAAATAGAATGTTTAATTCTTGATCTCTCAATGGCTTAATCATTCACCTAAACTGGTATATGATGATGCTACTTATAACGTCGGTACAATGTTTAGGTGAATGAGTTTGAAAAGAAATAGAATGTTTCATTCTTTTAGTGCCTAGCGACTTAATCATTGTACAATGTTCTAAAAGTCGCTAGGCACTAATCGGACGGTCATCCACCTTCGAGATTTGAGGCCTAGTAATCGACAATAAATTGGTCCATAGCAATTAGTCGGATCTAGTCGGGTAGGCCCCCCACCAGCAATCAATCGCTGACTAATTCCGATTTTTAGAACACTGATTCCATATCTATTACGTAGCTTGAACTTCACTTATGATATTTTGATAGAAATCAAATGGTCATCCCTTGCATCCTAATCAAGTGTCCATTCACCTAAATTGATGAATCATGATTTCCATACCATAATTTCTAAAGCGCATTCAAAATCAGAATGAGCATTCCAAGGGAATGACAATTCAGTTCCTACTCATTCCAGTGAATCAAACACAGCCTTCTGTCACAGAATTAGAAGAATTTCCTGAGTCGTGACACTTCGCAAAACCAACTGTCAAGATAAGCATTCTTCCAAGGGGATGACAATCCCACTCCAGCTTCATCCCAGTGCACCAAACACAGCCAACCATCCACCCAGAACGCAATGAATAGTAGAAATACAGCAATCACTAATCACTCATAACAAAGTCATATAATTAGCCCACGACCTAAAAACAATACGGATTTTACAGAGAATTTCGTTAAAATCACCTTCGGCACGCTTCAAAGCATTCTCCGGTTTCGCAAAAGTCGCCATGATTGTCGATCAAACAAAAAAAGCACGCAAAACCACGCCGACGAAAACCTGCACTGGATCAGGATATCGCGGTCGTATTAGCTGAAGCGAAAAAAGGGAACCAAACAAGAACGAATTGATGAATATATCTATCTGTATATCTTACATACATCCATACACGAAGGTGCAAATACGTATATAAACGTAGATGCATGTATAGAGATTACCTGAAGGTCGTATTAGCCAGAGATTTATCGAGAGAGAGAGCACCGGCGACGGAGAGTGATCCGAAGGCTGACAGTTCGCACACGCCACACAGCACAAGAGAGAAGATGCAAACCCTAAGTTATGAAGTGGGGTTGGGTTTTATAGTATAGACATTGTGGAGAATGTGAGGGGCGGTGATGGGTGTTTAGGTAATTTAGCATAATGAATCGGGTTGCTTAGGACGGAGCGGGCGGGGACAATCGGGTGGGGGGATAATTATTGACTGCTCCTCGGCTCCAATTATCTTCAGTGGTGGTGCAAACGAGCCGTGCCTAGCTTTATAGGGTTCGAATTTGGCTCACTTGTAAATGAGCCCAGCTAGGATAATTTATTTGACAAGCTTCTTTAAACAAGTCGAGCCTATAAAAACGAGCCAAGCATTTGCAAGCCGAGCCGAGCTTTTGAACGTTGAGTTCTACGCGTTTACTTAACGAGCCTAAAACTCAAGTCAAACCTTAACGAACCAAGCTACGAGCTGCTCGCAAACAGCACGGTTCATTTGCAGCCTTATGGACCACACCCACACATTTACATAGGCTTCTAATTTAATGTGTGAACTTCTCACATGAATATGTGGTTTCGGAGGATGTAATGGTGTCCTAGACTACTAATCTCCACTAGTTAGGCTTCTTCCCTAAACTGGAAGGGGGGCTTGACACAAGTTGAAGTGAACTTTGCCCTTGTTCGGTTAGGTGGATACAATCCCAAATTAGGAACCAAATCCAAAACTCTTGTTCGGTTTTAGCCCCGGGAATAAAAATATATCCAGTCTTATCGGGACAGACTTTTTTACAGTTGGGTTCCCAACGTAAACCTGTGTAAAGCTGCTCCCTCTCTCTCTCTCTCTCTCTCAACAGAAGAAGTAATGTGCTCTCTCTCTCTCACCAAATAGTCTCTCTGTCTCTCTTTCGCATCTCTCCATCTCTGTCTCTCACCAAACTCAGTCTCTCTCTCCCTCTCCCTCCCTCCCTCTCTCTCACACAAACACCGAATCTTACATGCACCTAGATCCTCTCTCTCTCTTTCCAGTCTTTATCGTACTGTGGTGTATTCAATTTGGAACCACAGAATTGAAACCCTAGGC
>JAOTQK010000020.1:14306736-14324896 GCA_025642025.1 Rhododendron ferrugineum
TCTCTCTCTCTCTCTCTCTCTCTCTCTCTCCAATCAATCAATCACTATAACCCTGTTAGTGTAATCGCAGAGGAAGCTGAGCGCATAACTCGGTGCAAGGGGCGAGTCTTCTGTTTAGATGATGAGCCGGGGGTGCATAGGGTCTGGCTGCCAAATGAGGAGTCACCTGGTTTGGCAATGTCGAGAGCTTTTGGCGATTACTGTGTAAAGGATTTTGGACTCATTTCTGTGCCTGAAGTGATACAAAGACACATTACTGGCAAAGACCAATTTGTTGTTTTGGCAACTGATGGGGTATGTCTAGCACTCTTGATGGTTGGTTACATATTTAGTTCATCCTTGCCAGTTTAATTTTGAGATTTTTTAGTTTGTGCTCCAAGTAAAATGCCTAAACTTAGAGATCATACTTTGGGTAACCTAAAATAGTGTAGCAATGTGTATCAGTCATGTTGGCATCTATACATTCTAGAGATTTGTGGTATCATATGTTTATAGAATTCGTGGTATGCGGGTGCATTTCCATGCGTCAGACCTTCCTAGGCCCTATGTCTTAGGATATAGGATATGTCTCCCAAAGTTGGGTACGGATTCATGGAGTTGCCTTGACATTATAATGCATTGCACAGTCTATTACAGTCGAAATAAAACGCAACAACTTATTATGAGTGTGAGAAGCTAGAGAATTTGAAAGTTTTCAGTACTACCACATGTTCATAGAATCACAACTCCAAGCGAATAAAATATAAATGGCGCATTGTACTACTGGAAACCTCTCTTGTATGCATAACCTCGTCATATCATGCGGACACAAGTGCATTCGGGAGGACTTGAAGAGCCCGCATAACAATGGTCATATTCACTAAACCGGTACCCTAGGTGTCGTTTCAGATAATTGATGAATACAAAGCAAGAAGGAAAGTACAAAGGGAATTGGAAAAGAAACAAGTAACAACCAACTCCCACCATAACATAACAGAAGGTAAAGAAAGAGCAGAGTTTGCGCCAAACCAACTCTGCTACTGACTTAGAGATCATAATGTGCTTGTCCGTACTATGTGAACAAATACTTTGTCGAAATGTAACCAAAATTTTCTACTCTTTTAGGTATGGGATGTTGTCTCGAATCAAGAAGCCGTGCAAATTGTATCTTCAATTCCGGACAGGGCAAAATCAGCTAAGCGTCTGGTTGAGCATGCCGCCCGTGCATGGAAACAAAAGAGGCGAGGAGTTGCGATGGATGATATTTCAGCTATTTGTCTATTCTTTCACTCTTCTCCTTCATCTTCTGAATTCCACCCTGTAACTAAGCTATAACAGCAATTCATATGCGATAAGGCAATTGGTTCTTCGTGTCTATCTTTTCCGTACGTCATCTGCAACTTGTCTTTCTCATTGGTAGTCATACATACATTGTTACCTTACCAAGTCCATGTAATTCGAAGCGCCTTTCGCCAAACAAATATCCCAATCAAACAAACTCAAAGAATTACTTCGGTTTTCTCTCAGCTAAAAAATAAAGTTTTTATTGCACCCTTGAACAACCACTTCTGTACTAACACATCATGTGAGGCCAATGTGGCCTTGCCTACATTACTACCAGTGCTGCTCTCTACAATTTTATTTTACCTTACCTGCATTTTATATACAGATATACTACTTTTCCATCTATTTGCATTAATGTACAAGATAGGGTTTGACCCCTCCTATACACTGCTTAATAGAACACTTGTGGGGATGTATAATACTCAGTCTCAAGAAACACCGGTCTCAAATCTTCCTGACACATGAATTCTAATGGGAAAAGAACAAGGTGTCCTCTCACCGACTTCAGTTTATCCCTTGGATCTGTAACTTTGATTTCTCCATCCTCACAGCTTTCTAGCTTCTCAGGGGCTACTCCTAAATCAATTGTGGTGTGTCCGATCTTGTCTTTCCAGTGGCTCATGCTTTGTCTAAATGCAGACCTGCATTTGACATCAATAATGCGTAAATCCGGGAAATATCACCAGAAAGGAAGGGAAAAAAACAACGATTTAGCATAGGAAAACTAATGCTAGGTTTGTTTCCACGAAAATTTGATCTATTTTCTAGTGTTTGGTGTCACACAATCCACCACCTTCATTACCATAGCCACTAGCACCATCATATTAAGGGGGAGACCAACACAAGAAACAGTTAACCAAAATATACTCTGCCAAAACAAGTGGAGCGGGAGCAGAAAAAGACGATAGGCCAGTCTGGTACCTGGAGTGAATAAGATCATTGGGGACACAACCAAAGACTTCTTGGTAGATTGCGGTATTAATCTGTCAAAAGATAAGAAGTTATTAAGATGGTAATCAATCCCGATGCATTATTTGATCCTGTGTGATAAGCAACTTTGGATCACTACTCTTCCATTTTTGCATGTGGGCAAAAGGTCCAGTCTTTTGTGTATGCCTTGTACTCTTTAGAGAATACAAATGAATAATGCAGGTGATACCAATCTCAAAGACTGTCAGACCTTTTTCTTTTTTTTTTGGGTAAGTGTCTGACAGTAGATAAAAGGTAGTAGACTGTCAGACCTTTTATCTACTACAATCATTTTATGAGATTATAGGAACCTCATGGCAAAACTTTTTGGTTTAAATATTTTCCGGGATAGACAAGAACAATAGCTTTGTAACAAGACAAATAGAACTCAACTCAATGGACTTCGCCCCTTTGTTGTAAGGTGCTGATTACCGAACAACGCTTCATAATTCATATGTCTGCAATGCAATGTTACAAAACAGCTCACTTTCATTTTTAGCTCTAGTTGGGTATATGGCTGTGTTTCGTGCTATTACAGTTAGTTCATGTGGAAGAAAACTAGTCCAAGTGTTCTATGGTATGTGGGTGTAACCGTGTAAGATGATGTCTTAAACTTGTGAGAGAAGCAGAAAAGGCACATCTGGAGTATTGGAGCCCCTGTTTCAGCCTCTTCTTCCTCTGTTTTTCTACAGTAAACTCCACTGTGATTTTGGGTGCTTAGAGTTTGCTTTCTTTGTGTGTGATCATGGTTTTGCTGCCGAAATAACCCAAAAGACCATATAACCTGAGGTCAATTACATGGGTCCTCTATGGGCATGCAGCAGTCATATCCCCGTATCCTCAATTTAGTTTGAATGGCGTCCTTACTCCTTACAATCCTTGACTAAAGTTCTTCTTTGCCTACCACCCAAAACATGGATCAAGAGTTCTATTTTTTTTTTCCACATTTTGAACCGTCATTCCACGACCAAGTTTCTTTGGATGACTTAGCGCTTCTCTTAGATTCACCAACAGCTTCTTTTGCAGACCTTTCTATTAAACTGGGCATCTAACGCCACATAGAATTAGTCTCCTCATTTTAAGTCCATTTTACATCCTTAAATCATTCTTATCACAAGCCTTCAAATTAGACTCTTTAACTGCTGTCTCACCTCCAATTTTAGCTACTTCGTATTTTTCAAATTCTGATTACAATTTGCCCTACGATTAAAAAAGCCACCTAATTATCTGTTTCTGTATATATTCCCTCTTTATCTTATTCAAGCATGTTTGTAGGATAACGACATTTTCTTTTTTCTTGACCACCAAATACAAACAGTAAGGTACTCATTATTTTACAGTAAATTTCATTCTCACCTTCGCAGTTTCCAACCACAAATCCTTATAAGTAGACTCAGCTATGGGGTCTCTGATTCGGTTAATCTGAAAACAAGAGCATAGCAGTTTTACCAGTTCACCTGATGTCTGATGATAATATGGATAAAGTGAAATTACTAGCAAAGAAAGTGCACTCGCACTTGGTTTTTTAAATTACCAACCTGTCCTGCCGGAAGACCAAGGTGCTCCGACCAGAGGGAAAGCCGAAGACTCAAAGCAAATTTTCCAGCCCTCCAAGGGATCCCATTCATCGATGATTCAAGAAACTCTGTATCTTCAATTACTACAGCAATCTGGGAGAAAATATTCAGTGACAGAGATAGTAAAATACTCTTTTTTCAGGAAAGAAAGGGCAGCAACAGTAGCAAGCAAAGATTAGCTGCAGTAAATTGAGGGGGCGTACACAGAAGAAGGAAACCGCAATAAGTTTTGAATCAATGAAGTTGAGAAGAAGAAACAATAATGTTGAGCGAGAGGATATACAGGATGTCATCATCCAGCTATTGACGTTAATTGACGATACAAGTATTACACTATCCTCAAAACCACCTGTGTCCACACTTTTCGAAGTTGTGTAGACTTTTGTTATTTTCAAAATTGTCCACGGATTAAACAGTTTTTTTTTTACAACCAAGTGATTTCTTTCTTAAACTGCATGAATAAAAATGTAAAACTACACTTTAACTGGTAACCGCCGCGGTTCCCATCCAAAGGTAACTGCCCCAGTTGCCATCCTAAATTGTTTTCAGTTCTCCATGCTTCTCTCTTTCCACAGCTCCAAAATGGGGTCGAAGGCAAAGTGGTGGTTGAGAAAGTTGTCGTTTTCTTCATTTTCTGTAACAATGGGTTTGTTATATAGGTTTCTTTTAGTTTTTTGGGATTCTGTCAAAGTCTTGCAGTTAAATATGAAATCCAATATGAGTAAAAATCCGAGATGGATGGCCATAGCGATTTGTGAAATTCATTATTGGTCATAGGTTGTGTTGAAACAGGTTGATATTTTTCCCATCCTTTTCTTTAGCCCCTAGTCATCTCCGACAACTTCAGGATCAGAGCACTTATGGCTGCAAAACAAAGCACTGTGGTTCTGCTTCCGGATATTTCTCAAATTTTTAAACCACCAATAAAATCTAATTTTCAGGTTCTTATGTTAGGAAACGATCATTATACTACAACTCGTATATTTTGTTACCAAAGTGATAGAAGTATGGTATTTAATCATGAAAGAGTGCTACTGTTGACTTAATCTCTAACAAACAGCTCATGCAGCCTCTGAATTGACCTTTTTTTCCCCTTCCAATCTGGCCTTTTGAAACACTAAAAACACACAAGTTACTACAACATACAGTTTATTTGGATGCAAAGAGACAGGATTTGTACCTCAGAGTCCCTTGATCCAAGCAAACTCCTATCATTTATATTGGATGATCCAACCAACGCAATGCGATCATCTATTATCATCAGTTTGCTATGAACATAAACCTGGATGAAGAAGTAACATACATCAACATTGTTAGTTTACACATTTTTCCCCAGGTAGCATGTCCAAAAGGCATCCTGAGTTAATTAAGAAGTTTAAGTGTGAGATTCCTGCAATCTGTGGAACTAGAGGAACAGATGAAACTAGAATATTCAGTAGTTCTTCCTTTGTGGTCCAGTTTCATCTGACAATGACATAGGAGGATGCAGGAAGCAGGCTCATAGAAGATGATCTCAATTCGTGTGATGAGTCCAGCAAGGGATCAAATATATGTTGTGCGAAGCATTGCCGATTTCTCGCGGGTACCCTTAAAATCACGTTCTGAACACATTAAGCAACTCGGATCATCGATATTCGATCGGGAAAGGGAACGTCTGCACTTTAACATAGTGCGGACGCCCTTAGGTGAACGTGTGTGTGCGCGGTTCCGGGGACCCCTAAAAAAACCCCCCAAGTTTCCAATCGAATTTTGATGATCTGAGCCGCTCAATGTAATCAGAACGTGATTTTAAGGGTACTCGCGAGAAATCAGTATAAAAAAATGACCGGGAAGGGCTTCATCCGAACAGTTTTTTTTTTAACTTTATTGAACGGTTCAATAAAAAAAACTGCTCAAATCAAGCCCTTCCCGGTTATTTTTTTTGCCAATTTCTCGCGGGCACCCTTAAAATCACGTTTTGAACACATTGAGAGGCTCGGATCATCAAAATTTGATAGGGAACTATGAGATTAAGATTTGGGGGGGTTTTTTTAGGGGTCTTCGGAACTGCTCCAATATATATATTAAGGGTACCCGCGAAAGTCGGCTCAAAATATAACCGGAAAGTGCTTGATCCAAACATTTTTTACGTAGAACAGTTACTGTCAAGCTTCATGAAAAACGGTTTGGATCAAGCACTTCCCGATCATATTTTGAGCTGATTTCTTGCGGGTACTCTTAAAAACATATTCTAAACAAGTTGAACGGTTTGGATCATCATAATATAACCCGGAAATGAGAAGTCCGCATTTTAACAAAATGAGGGATCCCTTATTAGAAGGGGACTGTATATACATACACACACACATGTATGTATCCCCACAAATGGAAAGGAGACAGATTATGCTCCAAAGTACCTGACTTGTGACAAAAGGACCGCCATCAGAGAGTTTACCATGTGTCCTCAGACCATAGAAAGAAATACAGTCATTTGCCTTTGGACCGAGCAATTCACTAAGATTATGCAATATTGAGTTTTTCCCTCTGGAAATGGTTCGGTACTGCCAGTGCATTATAGCTCTCACAGTCGCTGCACCACCATCATCCAGCCCCCCCTGTCAATTGAAAATTAATACATAAATAGTGAGTACTATAATTAGGATTCCTGACATTCCAAAAAAAAAAAAAGCAACTAATTTACTACCTGGAAACCGGGCAGGAGTGGTATGACAACAATAACCCTGAAACACTTCTGCTCTTTGTGAGCTCGCAGGATACGCCTATACAAAGCTTCAAGGACACGGTTCTGTATGATTTCATCCCCTGAAAGTCCTGAAATGAAAAATTGATTCTGGAAAAAAAGCAGCAGCAAACAGAAAGATTATCAGCAACAGGAAAAAGTTCTATTTATTTATTTACTACTATTGGATAAGGAAAAAGAAATGCAATTTGTTAAGACAAGTTTCAAGATCCCACGCCCCCAAACTATGCATGTGCCATTTTTTAAATCCTATATCACTTGCTATTTTTTTCTTCTTATAACCATAGTTCCCTTTAGAAATTGATTCCGAGCCTCCAATGAGAACCGAACTGTTAGATACAGCAGAAAGAAGGGTCCGTATTTGACAGATTTCGAGCAACCCCTGCAGATCTACTTATGCGTTGCAGCAACCATTAGGGAAAGGCGCTGCTGGTGCACAACTCAGCAATCACCATGGACATTCCTTTACTCCGAAAAACCTCCACTGTATGCATCCATTAATTTGTGGCTGTCCTTGCCCTCGCCAATCAACCACCCAAAAGTTGACTTAACTTCAGGTAATACCCCTAAACACCAGGTTCCCCTTTTATATGCAATCAAAAGGATTTGAAGTTCTTATACCATGTTAGATCACCAATTGTCCGGAAAGCTTAAGTGGTTAGGGAATGGGCACAACTTTGCATATCAAGCTTTTCCATGCATAGTATAAACTTGGATATGATGAACACGTTCCTCATCTAAAACTAAATAAGAAAGAACACTTCAAGTCAGGGGCGACCCTATACTTTTGGGGGCCCAGGCAACCTTGAAGTTTGGGGGCCCTCTATTTTTTGTTTTTTTTGGTGAAGTAATAAACAAAATATAATTAGAAATTATTTAAAAGATTAGTATTACTTTTTTACAGAAAATCAAGTGTATAGGGAACTCTTAAGAAATTCAAAGCCACAAATATCAGAAATATATCTAAGAAAGTGAATTTATTTTCACTTGAGATTTTTTGATATATAAATATATATTTTCCAATAAGATCGTCAAGCAAAGGACTTACTGTGTTGTTTAGATCCTTTTCATTATTCCGTGGATCAGACTTTGAAGTGCAGCAGTGAGTTAAATTTATGCAGTTCATGGAAAAAAATTTAGCAGCAAAAGGTGAAGTCTCCAAGTTTCAAACTAGGGAATGAGCAAGTGAAAACATGCATCCCTACCGCTGAACTATTTTGTGGATTCTAGACAAATTGCTCCAATTAATATTTGACACTTATATGCAAATGGGGGCCCTATGAGGCAACGTTATGGGCCTATGCCTTGGGCCAGCCGGCTTCAAGTGAATATAGAGTTCTGCATGTACTTATGTTACCTCAATGTAGACAAAGTACTCTGCTTTTTCAATGAGATAACAATATGCTCTATGAATGCTATCTTCACTTTGACTGGTTCCGGCAGACCACTGGCTGACACTTCTGATAACCTGCATACCATAAGTACATAAAACATCAAGAAGGTTGAGATACATGAGAGCAGTAGAGCAACTATCTCCAAATATGTGTACGATGCTCAAGATCTAGCAGAATTGTGTAATGATGCATTATATTGAAGATTAAAACTACTATCTAGCTCTATGATTTTTCTTTTTATTCTGAAACTGGTGCCTACTTATCAAAAACAAATTCTGAAACTGGTTCTGGTTTCCAAGGTGAACCTCTTAATGGCTTGACCACTAATGCAAAGTCTTAATTCCAAATTTTCAATAATGGTACAGCTAGATGGCAAGGGATTGTAATTTACATTACAACTATGTCTTAAAGTTAAGGTTTCTCACATCATGTAAATCCTATAACTGATTAAACTGATGCACCAATGAAAGGCAATTGGATAACAAATTGAAACAACAATACCTAAACATAAATACAGAAAATTTGGATAAAGACCTGACACCTGCATGGGGACCGAGGCCCAACTTGTGAAATTTCATCAGCTGAAACATCTTGACGACCTCTCTCCTGTGTATCCGAGCACTCATCTGAAATTTGCGAGTCAGAGTCTTCCGTTGCATCCACATTCTTAGCACTTTGAAGGTCCGTGGAATCAAGGTCATCCACAAACCCTTCCATCGTCATATCTGGAACTAAAGGTTCAACTATGGTTTTTCGGAGGGATAATGAAAATCGTTGACCAATCCTGTTTGGCTGATCAAGATCATGTTGATTTTGATGCTTGTCCAGGCCGTTCAAATGACTGTCTACGTTTGCAGTATCTAAACCATCTGCTAAAAGGGGCAAAAGCAACGGAATATCTTCCACTGGTGATTGAGAGGAAAATGAATCCCGTCTACAAATGTCCTTTGGCTTAAGTTCAGCATTGCTCTCAATATCAATAACTCTGCTTCTTCCCATGTAATGTGGGAGCACCATGTGGTGGTGTGGCATAAGAAGCGGAATTGCCTGCTCATTTGGAGCTTTATTTCGCTGGCAGAATCCATAACAGTATTAAACATTGGATCTAAGAAATAATGAAGTACATGATTAAAAGTTTAAAACCAAACAAAAATCAACCTTGGCATGGTTCCAACGCTGAACAAAATGTCTAGCAATGTCACGACAAGCTGGTCCCCAAATAGCACAATGGACATCATGCCATGGCATGCGAGGATATTTTTCACGTTCTAGTTCATCTTTCATAGTGTCTTCCCAAGAATTTGGTTCCGATTCTCTAGCCAAAATAGCCAAAATATTTAAAAGCAGTGAAAACAAGAGTATTAGAAGAGCAAAATCAAATAAGTAAGATCAAATTAAAGAACGCACAAAAACATGAAAATAGAGTAGAAGTCTCAGCAAGGTATGAAAAGTAAAGATCAAGTTGTCAAAGATGTCAAAATGGTGGTATTCACTACTATTATCAAAATTATGTAGAACTAAAATGTCAACTTTTCTCCACCAAAGAGATCTTCAAATGACGAGCAAATCAAATAGGTGAGTTTCTTTTCTTTTCTCTATCTGTTTTCTTTCTTTCTTTTTTGGTTCAAGGGAGAGGCTGAAGCCTTGGGAGGAGAAAATCGAACTCACGCATTGAAGGGGGACATACAAGGACCCTTCCAATGGGCAACACCAGTTAATTAAGTTTGCTTCTGCGGATACTCCACCAGCTCAACGAAATCTAACATTTGATCATCTTAGTTCTCAGCACCAATATCAAGGGAGCACTATAGTAATTAAACTTCTCACTCAAACGCCTTGCTTCTAAGTTTCGACTATTGTCAGTGCAGAATTTCCAAATTGCCTTCTAGTTGAGCGTAAAGGATTTCTACCTTGGGTTATAGTAGTCCTTTCCAGGCCATTTTAAAGGAGGGTAATCACCCACTTTGTGTTCAGGTGTGTCATAACGGCCAAAGCATAGATCTAGTCCTCCAATAAAACAAATCTGGTAATCAACAATGACAAGTTTCTCATGGTGCGACCTGTATGTAATCAGTCACATAAATCAGTTTGGGCAAGAAACCAAGTAAAAGGAGAGTACAAACATAGATCTGAATGAGGAAAATTAAGATGTAAATCTCAGAATTGCAAGAATGTTAAGCGGATTAAAAAGATGAAACTGCATACCATAAGTAAATGCCAGCGGGGAAACGGTCAGGATAGCGCAGTACTTTCACATTCTCGTGAATGTTACGCAACCTATTCTTACTGTACAAACTGTTGATCTTCAAAGCGAGAGCAACCTCCTTGTACAGAAGAATGTAAATCTGCATATTTAATTAAAATTTAGTTCTGACATGTAATCATTTTTCAGCAAGTTGATAGGTTCAACAACCAGATATTATAGAAAATGATACTGATGCAGAAAGTACAAGGAAATGGGAGTTTTTATTTACAATTTTCTATACGAATTAATCCGTATTATATATAACCACTGAATATCTCGTATTCTTAAATTTTTTTAAAGTTAGGAATAATGGATGATTTACTTGTCACATTAGGATTCTAAGTTGCCTTTCAGTTAGGGCCCTTGGGTTATAATAATAAGACCTGTGGTCATTGTTTGCGATTTGCCAGAGTTGATTATAAGAATGTGAGTTTGAGGTTGTGTCCCTTTGCACTACATTTCTTCCCTTTTCTCACCCCTTCACATGCTGCATTAGATATCTTAAAGCATTGCCTAACAATATAATGAAGTAATGAACTGAAAAACCTCCAGCACTTGTGTGCATTAGATTCATGCCTTACAGAAGACGCTACAGATAGTAATCTGATGACAAGGTGACAACATTTTTCCTTCATATAATTGAGGCGCAAGCCGCGCAATAGATTTTAACTTTCCAATGCATCCACGGAAAATTACACGTCAGTATAGAAACTAGCAGGCACTAATACGAACTCAGATTTCCAAGCTTCTACTTGCACCTTCACATACCTAATTTCAGGAGCTGAAGTATGGAGGGAATCGTTAAGTCCACTATACCCCCAGATGTCCAATTTTCGTAACCAACCTAATATTAATAACAAGGTAATAAGAAGCTCAATAATTTATGCATTGCTTCCTCAAATAGAGTGGCTAGACTCAGCCCAAGATGTTGTGGTCGGATTTCTGTTAAGTCACATGGATGTGGTACCAATTCTGACCACAAGAATCCGATTCTCTTTCCTATCAAACCAATTCAAATAAGAAAATAAACCTCATAGAACATTCCACACTAATGCCAGGAAGTACCCAGGTCAGCAATTAGGGGCTTTGCTAGTTTCTCAACACCAGCGGGACTTGCATGTTTTAAACAATTATGCTGTTATGAAATTGGATCCAATTTCCCAAATTCGTACAAAGACTAGCCATCATATCACCCCATTAAGTTACAGACGAAAGAAGATCGATGAATAGAATTTTCTTCCAAACTGACGTAGGGTGAAAAGTACACCTCCGCATGGTGCCTCATATAACCAATTGAGCACTTGAAACTATCCCAGAAATTTCATTTGACTAATTTGGTAGCTCTACATCTAGTGCACGCAACCTTAGTTTAAACATCTGAAGTGGTGGCAGTATGACCAAAAAATCTTGAACAACTCAACCATCCACCCCTACACGTATACAAGCAGGGCGAAGATGTAGGCCTGTAGAGATAGGTTGTAAATGGAGTGAGTGGCATCCCCCTTTCAGCCTTGGTTTAATGCGTTTGGAATATGTGCAGTATAATCTGTGATTTAAAGTAGTTCCACATATGGATAGTGGTGGGGAAACAAAAACAGTTCAAAAGTTTAAAAGAGCTATTCACATTTGCACCTGGACGCCTTGCTTAGCTTTTGCTTCAAGTAAAGCATCAAGTCGGGAGGAACTGTGACTGTGAAAAGGACGTCTCAAATACAGCTCTGGGCAAAGCCACCATCCAGTCATATATATCTGCAGTCAATTTTTGTTGATTAGAGAATTTGATGGTAAAACAGACGGGAAATTTGAATTCACAAGGGAGCTTTACGATGTGAAGGTTGAACCTCTGACTTTGCAGTCTCTATAGAAGAAGCAATTGCTTCAAACGCTGCTTGGCCATCTACAAACCACTGAGCTTGACTGCCATCCTCAATTAAACCTCTTGGAGGAGCAAAAGAACCATAGCGGTGAGGATGACACCAACCCTCCGGAGGGTTTAGAGTAGCATCATTGATTGCACAAATCCATCCTTGGACTTTAGCATTACTAGTAGTTCTTAACCTTGTGATCCGGTTTGAACAAGAAACCTTTCAAGAAGTCCAATTGTTAAAAAAACAAAGGAAATCCCGGGAAGGAAAATAACAATTACAGTACTGTTCCAATATACTATATACATCAACGATGAAGGAAAAAAAGGGAAACCTTCTGTATAGAGGTGTTCTATCAATGATTTCTTTAATATATCATCTGGAAAAAGAACTTCAACAGTAATTATGTCATAGGTCTCCTGAAGAGTTGATGTATTATATGTTCCCCAATGTATGGATTTGCTGATTTAGTCCATGCACAGTGTTCAGTGAACAGAGGAGAATTGGCTTTCTCTTACATAAGAAAATCCTGCCCATAGAAGCAGATTCCAGCTTTATCATCACATTTTAATATGATTATACTTCTATGGAATGGTCAATCAGAGTGTACAACTTCCCATATCAGTAAGGTTTCAACTGTACTACTCCTTGAGAGTAGTGTAGAATCTCTTTCTNNNCTAATGGTGACTGGAACAGGATGGACCTCTCAAGCATTTTGTTTAAAGTTTCTTTATAGAACACAGAGCAAGGACTAATATGATCCGTGATGTAAATAGCCCGAGAAAGATCATTTTTGTTCAAAGATCGAATTAGGCGATCTTCATTGGTCTGCTACATTTGGAGAAAGGCAGAAAGCTATTCCTTTGGTCAAGCACAATTTATTATATTCCAAAGTAGAGTTATGAACCATTCAGCTGAATAACAACTTCAGAAATCAAAAAGTGATTTCAATATTATTTCCAGCTTCAATCGTTCCTTTAGTTGCAGAAGATATTTCAACTGACATGAAAAGTTATCCTCGAGGTAAATGGTACAACATTACAATCCAACAATGAAATTACCAAGTTGAACCCTGCTATCTCTAGTTACTCAGTTTTTTTTTTTTTTATCCGTAGTTACTCAGTTGGTGCCATCAATTTGCTTGAGTACAAGCATACCTCCCATAGCTAAAGCACAATAACCATTTCTACTTATACTACTGAAAAATCAATTTAAGATAAAGTCCAAAGTGCATTTTTTTCCTTTTGGGTTGCAGTTGGATGCATGCTACAATTTATCCCAGTGCCGAGCCTGTTAGCCACCGTGAACAATAATACCTAAAAATATAATGATATAGCGTTGGTTTTTTTGGTAAAACATGCAAGGTAATCCAAATATTTCTCATTCGTTGTGGTTAAAAATGTCAAACAAGTCCACACAGTTGAACTCATCATACATGGAAGAACAGAAGATGACCATAAAAGCCACCAACTAACATTGTGGGGACTAGTTTCTTTTTTGCCGATCAAAAAAAAAAAAAAAAAACATTGTGGGGACTCCCTGTTCGCAAGGGTTTAATCTTATTTGGATAGTAATTAGAACCAATCATGGAACTGACCTACTAAAGGTCAAATATACATAAACAATAAAAAGTAAATAGCCCCCGTAATATACATATGTACTGTATATTTTTATTGTGGAGATGACACTGATGATTACTTGTTGTAAATAACACAGCATACGATTCCAAAGTGTTATTGTAGAGGGTCTTTCACAAATGGATGGTAGAATAGAAGATTAAACACAAGACTAAAGACAAGCAAATGCAACACGAATTTCCCAACCTTAGAAACAATCTATTCTTTAGTTTTCAAGTCTCAATCAATTAAGACGATTAGAAGCAGCTAACCTTAAATGTGTAACATAAAGGATTGGGTTCCTTTATCTCCTCTGCCAAATGAACTGGGACCTCTCCATCTTTTCCTGAAGCTGGCAGCACATCAAAAATGGTTATATCCAAAAGGTTGGTATCAAAAGGATCTTCCAGTAAGGCCAAGAACCCAGGCTTCAATACAGCCCAAACCTACATAAGCAACAGATTGATTGGTTATGCTTATTATGATGTGTGTGTGTGTGTCCACACGCGTGCGTGTGGGCAGGTGCATGTGTATAAATTCATATTCATGTATACTAAATCTTGATTGCGAACTACACATTAGCTTGAACACTTGCAGTCCTAACACACACTGGAGCACACATAGACCATTACAACAGTACTTCAAATCCAATTTGAATCGGGCAAAGAGAGAAGAATTCAAAACAACTTTGAGAAAAGTGGTCGAAGTGTGAGAGTGATGAAGCGTGCAAAAGGAGAAGTTGATAATCGGCCATCTTTGAATGCAAAATCAGTCCACAATGTGGATAATTTTGACTTCAAATAGCAAATTTCCCTGATAGACAAACCATCAGCGGGCTTTTTTTTACAGGAACTGGATGACATTGAAGATTATGTGCATGACATGATACAGACGCGCGCGCATGAATTTATCATACAAATATTGTGCTTCTAACTTTGTACACTGAAAATATAGCAAAACCTTATATTCGTACGTTAAGTTACCTTTTGCCAGTTGTTGTAACAACAGTTAAACCAACGACACACATAACAATCATCATCCTTTGGAATTTTTGCGAGATGCTTAACCATTACATAACCTTCTTTCAACTTTGGACCATATTCTTTCAAAAAAGAGAGCTTAGAGACCTCCAAAAACTTGCATACCTACAAAACACAAAAACTTGTTATGGATGCAGGATACTATAAAAATAAAAATAAAATGGTTAAAGGGAGCTCTGTCTTCATCCCATTGCAGGATAATAAAAACAAAAACTCGCAGGATACTAAAAATAAAAAGAATCACCGATATAAATCAAGAAAATACAAACTGAAACAAAGAATTGAAAAGTATAAAGTAATCCAATTTGATTAAAGGGAGCTCTGTCTTCACCCCATTGAAACCATGTAAGAAGAACAAGGATCATGTTCTAGCCATGGATTAAGACAAAATGACCTAGTGCATCAAACTAAAGGCTTGTTCTAGCCATGGATTAAGACAAAATGACCTAGTGCATCAAACTAAAGGCTCAGTAAATACTAAATGGTATAATCAACGCTCAAAAAAGGCAAAAGCAGTAGTAGCCAGCAAAATGTGGGGAGTCATTTGGAAGACGAGGAGGGGGAGGGAGGAGGGGCAGGGAAAAGAGTGAGTTTAGTACTTATTTATCCCAAAAGTTGGGCAAATTAGCAATTGATATCTTTGCAGTTTTCAAACTATTTAAGGCCTTGTTACTATCCAACCAATAGCTAATGTTCCAGATTTTCTTCGACATGATCACATTCTCTATATGGGGTCAAACACTTGAGAGAGGTTTATTACACAGAGGACTCCCTTGTTTAATTGGAAAAGGAAAAAAAGGAAACAAAGTAGACCGTAAAAGTTATAGGATGTCAACATTCATGGCGCAATGTGTGAGATTGATAGGCGACATATCTTTATTTGGATTGGTGTAGTTAGAGAAGAAACTTGGGTTCAGAGATCGATATGAAATGATACGGATATTCCAGCTTACGGACATTATGATATGCCACGGTAGGGGCATTATAATTTATAAGAATAACTATAACTATCCTTTTTATTCATATAGGTGAAAACAATACTCCTTATTACTTTCTCATTTCCATGTTGCAAAGACATCTATTATTTACTGTATCAGAATAGCGAACATCGGGAAAATAAGTCTGAATGAAGAGTTCTAATGTTTATTTGACAACATCAAACTTATCAATGAACTAAATTAAAAGCTTTGAAGTTCAGAAAACCAAAAAGATTAAAGGGTAAGGGTGAATAGATATAAATCAGAATGCTTCAAATCATTGGCACCTAGGTTACTTTCTTGATACTCAGAAGTGTGGTGTTTACATGTCTAAGTAATAGACATGTGATGGACAAGTGTGATGTGTCACAGTAATGTCTGTTCTAGACATTTCATGCCAACAGGACAAGTTTGGATGCCTGACTAACAATTGTTGGGGCATGTCCCACCCGGACAGGGTGCTTTCTTAGGCGTGTCTGTGCTTTTCAGTTTAGTAAAATGTTTTTGGCAATGCAAATAATTATTAACTTTAGGTATGATAAATTACCCCCCTTCTCGCTATAAAATGAGACCATTGTCGACAATTCATAATTTTCAAACATTAGAAAGATCATACAAGAACCCAAGTTCAATTGTGAGTAATTATCCTACAATTCTAATGATTAGAATTTATCTTCTCATTACAATTGGCGTTCTTACTCAAATTATTGTTGTGCATAACCAAATGTGCAAGTTAAAATTAAGACCTTAGCTAAGGAGCACAAGAACGGTTTAACAGAAACCCACACGAAACAATAGCTAAGGAACATGATGACATAGTTTAACAGAAGCTTGGGAGTTGGGCCTACAAGGATCTTCCATATTACCTTGATAAATACTAATCACCAAACCATATTAATTTGGAAAAATCCTCGCAAAATCCTTAAATTTCTAAGGAAGCAAAATTAACCAAAGAGAAAAGAGAAAAGGGGGGCAGACGGTAAGATGCCTTTTCCTATTCTGAACAAAGGATAGATTAATCAGACAGAGGAAATTGATCCATGTGGCCAATAACAAGTTAATCAGACAGAGGCTTGTTCAGTTGAGTTGAGTTGTGAGAAGATACTTCGATACAGCGTCAATCATCAACTTACTCCTTAAAAACAAGAAAGAAAATGAAACAATTTATCTGTCTTCAATAGAAGGTAACATGATGTGTAGTTTTGAGGAAAGCACCATGCAGAAGCAGGCTAGTTTGCGTATAAAAACACATAATTTTGCAACGTTTACCCATGTGACGTAATCGTAATTACATCATGGTGGATAGGAAAGGCACTGAAGTTCATAATTACAGCATCAAGAAAGCGAGTGATAAACTAGCAAAACTTTTCATTCGACTATAGTGAAAAACAATGGAAAGAGAAGGATTCTAAAGACTTGCCTTGGTAGCTACTAGCTAGTGAGCTACAACTGGAATTCTATCCCAGGTAGTATTTTGGTAAAATACTCATCCCCAAGGTCCTCCTAATCCCGTTAATAAGATAAAAAATTCATCAGATTAAGTCATTATGCCAAATTTCGAAAATTCCTCCCAGTTTCCTAGTATAACAGCTGATTTTACATCAATGCACCCCAGAATGAACTTGTAGTTCATGCATGTATGACAAAGTAGTAGGTTCTACACGATACGAGTAGAAATCCATAAATAGTGAAGTCTTTGGATAAAGTAGAATTTCAAGTACAATTTGTAATCACAAAAAAATAGGGAAACTACAAATTTCAATTACAAAGGTGATGGATCAGTCAAGAAAAACTATCTTGCTGAATATAAATTTCCATAACTTTGTCCATAAGACCAATAGCACAGATTAGTAGAGGCAAGAGTTTTGTGTGCACCTCTCGAGAATTCACAATGTCCAGGTTTCCTAAAAAGTGATTCAGATACCCTTGCATCGCAACTTTTGCATTTTCCGAAATGGTCTGCTGTGCTCCCAGCGCTGCACAAATGACTGGCAAAGCAGCCCTCGATGGAACGTATCTGCGCAAAATTCATTCTGTAAATGTAATGGACAAAACATGGTAGGATAAACAGTAAATGGAATAGGCAAAATGGTTTAACAATCACCTATTTTTCGCAACATCTCCATGATGTACGGGAACAGCACCATCATCAGGCTCCTCATTGTCATGCACAACTGCTGTCTGATCTCCTATTCCTATGTTTTGAAGCCATTCTCTTGCCTTTCATATGAAGATTCAATGAACAAAAACTCGTTTTAAACAAGAAATGATGGCCCCATAACCCATTAGGTGCTGCTATATATGGGTACAAGGTACTTCAAAAAAGTCCATACGGATGAACCAAACATGCTGGCAAAAATGTAATGCACACACACACACATATATTCACACACACACACACACACACACACACA
>JAOTQK010000020.1:14336332-14357484 GCA_025642025.1 Rhododendron ferrugineum
TCTCTCTCTCTCTCTCTCTCTCTTTCTAGGCTTAAGTACATATGTATACAAGTATAACTATTTATGGAAAGACTAGAAAAAGAAGAATGATTAAAGGTGAGGTTGCTATTGGCAAGACTATTTCTCTAGCAAGGACTCTTGTCATAAGAAATAGTTACTCCAAGCCATGTGTCTCTCATGATCATAACTATTGACCAAAGGGTTTAAATTGCTAGGAGAAAGTAACTAAGTCAAGTGGTAATTAGGTTAGGCCAACTAACTAGGTGCATTGGTAGTTAGGGTTCTCTAATTAATCGGTTTGAAGCTAACTAGACTTGCTAAATAAGATTTCTAGCCAAGAAATATAATTTAAAGACATTATTTACTAAGTTAGGAAAATACACCGGTGCAAACTTGTCTTTAGAAAATGACTATATCGCTTGGTGTTAAAAGATACAATTGAAAAAGTCTCAAATCTAATTATGACGGATTATAGAAATTTAAAAGGGAATTTTAAAAGCAATCCAAGAATAAATAAAGAATTCTCGAGATTTTTATTACAGAAACTATTTTTTTTTTATAAATCTAGAATCACTAACGAGCAACGACTGATTTTTGGGATTTAAAAGAAATTTTAAATGAAATCCAAGCAGTTAAAATAAAATTCAAATATTTAACGAAATATTTTATTGACCAAAAATCAGGGTCGTTACATAACTAGACTAAAAATAATATAGTAGTACCTTATTGTCACGAATGTGAAATTAACTCATTTAGACCATTGACAATGGAGAAGGATATAAAACGCAGAGCATAATACTTAAACCACTAGATTCTTCTTTTTCTCTTTATTTTTTTACTACTATAATTTTTTTCCATTAGGATTGTGAGTTTTGTGTGTTAGGTTTTCAAGTATGAATTGCCTGGATTGATGAACTGTAATTGGGTTGTGATTGACTGTTCAATTATTTGTTGGGTGTTCAATTATTTTTGGGTTAAATGTTCAAAATTATTAGAATTGAGTGTTCATTGATATTTGAGTTGGGTGTTCAAAACAAGGTTAGCACATAATTTTTACATGTATTCTAAGCAAAAAAAAAAAGGGTGTTCATGTGACCATGGAATGGTCCATGTACAACCCGCCTCTGCGCGGGTGATACTGATGCAATAGTGCGTGTGCAGCGTGAAAACGTCTTTCAAGAACCTTTCAAACAAATAAAATTTATGATCAGTACGAGGATTGAGAGTGCGAGCGCCGAACGAGAATTAAGAACGAAAAGAAGACCATTTTGAAATGGGAATTGATTTTCACACTCCAGTTTTAACCACTGGCACTCCGCTTTGTATCTTGATCATGTGAGAAAACAAAACTAAAAGTGAAATGTCATTGATTAAAAGTGAGTGCCAAAATCACAACCCTTTTGAAATATCTATTTCGGATAAGCAAGAATAGCATAAGCGACTTACCAAAAGAAAAGGGATAACATAACATAGGGAAGTTCATGTCCGGCAGTGTTTGTGCTTGAAGTTGAATAAAGTTTGGCAAGTCCATGAACATTGAACCGATTTCTTTCAGTAGTCAAATCTTCAATTTTAAGAACACAAAAAAGGGGGAAAAAGAAAACAAAGCATTTTCGAAAGGCTGCTGATTTTGCCACTTCCTTTTTTTGTTAACGGCACTCCCCTGCAAGTGTATTCTTGGTGCAAAAATACACTTGCAAAGAAGTGCCGTTAACAAAAAAGGGAGTGACAAAATCATTTCCCTTTCGAAATCCCAAGTTTAAAATAGACGTCAGTATTTACTGGTATTTTTACCTGACTTGAAAACGAGAACAAAGAAACAGCATCTCTGAAATTTTTAAAAACGCTATTACTATATTGGAAAAAAATATTTAATCCCCAAATAATATAGACTCGCCACAATTGGATTTTTTTTTAGGAAGTCTTTAATCCTCTTCTCTTTTTTTTTTTCCAATAAAGGAGGGGAAAAAATAATTGAAAAAAAAAATAGATCAAAACCAAATTCAATGGGCCAAGTAAAATATTATGAAACATGATGTCACAAACTTCACTGTGTGAGCTCTATTGTTGGAAGATCCTTATATTTGCAGAAGTGAGCTTTGTCATCCTTAATGGTGAATGGAATATTGGCGTAGCCACGATCCGACTTGTTTCAACAGATTCAGCTTTCATTTTCAGCTTCTTTTCGCAAGTCTATTATTTTTAAGTTTGAAAATAAGTCTTTATTTTTTAATTACTTATTTAAAAATCTAAAACGGGGCCGAAGTGGTTTGGATTCTCTCTCTCTCTGCAAATGGGATTTATGTACTACAATATGTCAGTATCTAATTATCTATCTATCTGTCTACCTACTTATAAAAACATGAAGCCGCTAAAGGCTTTCTCACATTTTCCCCTTCTAAAAATACCCCTCAAAAAGACTTCAAATGACTGACACCACTCAATTGAAAACAAAACCACGTTGCCTCCTACACCGTTTCCGCACCTGGCCTTTCCGAAACGACGCCCACATTCAAAACCAACCAACTGCCACACCTCCAAAACAGAACCTCCCGCGCCTCCAAAACGAAACAGTGACTACAATTCCACACCATCGTCTCCGGAATCACTCCTACTCACGAGCCTCCTTGCGACGGACAGTATTCCACCGGCCACTGTTACCCACACATAGAGTGGATGTTTGATGATTTTTTTTTTTTCGAAGTTGAATCATGCACCGAATTTGGGAACTAAAATAGGAGTAAGTAAATAGAATATACAGAATTTGGTCACTAATTTTGTTATATCCACAAGGACCACAACCAAGAATTGAGGGCGCACAAGTTTTGGCCCAATTATCAATGCTGTGTTTAGAACAACTTTTTGATTTTTTTTTTGAAAAAGTAGTAGGAGTAATAAGTGGAGAAAGATAGGGAGAGAAATAATTGGAAGTAGAGAGAATCTTTTGAAAAATACTTTTCAAAAAGTGTTCCGAACAAGACATTGTGATTTGCATAAGATGTTTGTTGAAATGCCTATGAATCCAACTTCTCCAGAATGTCAATGCTATAGATAAACTCCTTGACTCATGCTCAATGTTAAAAAATGCAATATTCTTTTGTCTGTTTTGGGGAAAATGTCTCCCCACCGGTTGAGCAGGAATGGCTTTGGAGGCGACATTTGTATTAAACTTAGTTTTTTTTTTTTTTTTAAATTTTGTTTGTTTTCCTTCTTTGTCAGAAATAATATTTTCCTGACAGGTAAGACCAAATCATTAATCTTGAAGTTCGCTGGGTCATAAACCTCATGAAAACTTGGGTAACGTGATATGAGTTCGTGTAATGCGTTCAATTCCTTGTATCATCCATACCATTGACCATGTAGAACCTCGATCCATTCATCATCTTACTAAAGTTCCACGATTTTAGGAAAAAAATCCAAGTTTTAACCTGTGCGTTTGGATTTAAACGAATGTCGACAGCTTGAGCATCGGTGGACAAACAGTTGCGATGGCACTCCCATATAATTTT
Organism: Rhododendron ferrugineum; assembly: GCA_025642025.1. Taxonomy (NCBI): domain Eukaryota; kingdom Viridiplantae; phylum Streptophyta; class Magnoliopsida; order Ericales; family Ericaceae; genus Rhododendron; species Rhododendron ferrugineum. The sequence continues at coordinate 14,339,842 of JAOTQK010000020.1, forward strand.
GTAACATCATCCTCTCTGCATAATTTTGGTTTTAGTATAATTTCGTATTTTGACCCTTGCAAAATGATGATCGATGGTTTTATTTGGGTCCCTTTTTAAAAGCAAATGCATCATTTTCTTCGTGTAGCTAGAACAAATGATTGTATTCATAGAATTGTGTTCTTATGCTACTCTCAAAATCCATTTGAAGAAAATACCCATGGCTTAAGTTTGAAAGCAAGTATATATGCTTGATATAATATTTCGAGCCAACTTTTTCAACAGTTCAATTTGTTCCATGACAGATAGGAAGTTGCATGTTCTGAGTCATGGAACAGCTATACTTTCCCTGCAATTTGCTAGACAATACTATTGCATGCCTATTTTACTCTTACTGGGTCTTTCTAACTACTTACATGAACTGAAGGGAAGATTTCGACAGCACCAAATATGTATTCTGCAAATGGTCCATGTAGCCTTCATGATTAGATACCCCCGACATTAGAACTTTGATCTCAGATTTCAAGGGTTCTTTCTGATTAATCTGAGATGTTTTGACACTAATTGCGTGAGTTCTTAATTGTTCTTCCAAGCAACCATGAATTCAATATAGGATCCTAACTATGTTATGTTAGGCAAGTTTAACTTTCTACTGGAGTATCTATTTGGGCTGAGTGAACTGGTTTACTAGTAACTGGTGCCCATCTCTTTATGCCCCCGTCTTGATATCTCTACTTTTCATTTCTTGAGGGGGGATTCGTCATATGGACAATCCATGTCTTTCCAAGCTTTTGACCATTGACTTGCTAATTATTAGAGGAAGTAAATAGTTCAGGTAAATTTGTTGCCGAAACTAAATGGTCCTTAGCATAGACCTTCATCCCTTGCGCTCTATTCTTCATGCAGGGAGATGCTGTAAGAAACAAGAAGGCTTTTTGGCCAGAACATGGAGTTATGGCTCTTTCTACTACTCCTTTAAGCTATTTGTGGTGGTGTTGTCAATGCAGCTGCAATTCTTCTACTCTTTTCAATGTAGGACATGCAAGATGCCGTTTTGGAGAGATGGATATCGTGTTGTTTTATGCTCGTGATTTGTGGAAACTCTCTGGTAGTGTTATTATCGTCTACAATTTTTAGTTCGAACTTTTAATCGGTGCAAACATGCAACTCTTGGCTACCTTTCTACATCTTTTGGTTTAAGATCAAGTGTACTTTCTGCTGTTGTGAATTCAAAATGTGTTACGTATGAAGAGATTGTTTGGAAACTGATCTGATGCTATTTGTTACACATTTCAGGCAATTTCTTTCAGTCCTTTTAATGTTCATACTTCAAAGCTAAAAACCAGTATTCTTCATTATCACAATAATGCATCTGGTAACAAATCAAGTGAAGGAAAGGAAACCAAATGTCTTTCATGTCATTTTAATGCAGTTGAAGAGTTTGAGTTCCAAAAACTCTCTCGAATTGGTCATAACTGGTTGAACTTTCAGTGGGCAATCTATATGACAATCCACAACAAAAGTTTTGAAGTGCATAGACTCGAAACTAACTTTTTACAAAATTTAAGGGCAAGTATTTGGTTTGGATCTTGATCAATAGTTAGGATTGATACCCTGGATTGTAATTTCCCCCTCAATTCGGAAAATTATTCACCTTGTCCACCTGGTGTAGGGCTCTGGGCTCACCCCAATGTGTGATAGAAAATGGGACTGGGTGGCGTTGCCCAGGTGGCACTGAATAATCTCTCCCTCAAATCTGTCAGAGTCCAAAGGCCCATCAGTAGTCAGAGTTTTTATGTTCTGAAGGCTGAGATTTTTTAGGCTTCTCTCTCTCTCTACTCGATCAAGCTGAATCCATCCTACAGGCTACAGAGAACCTACTTAGGTGGGTTTTTTTTGGGTATCTTGGTCACGCAAGGTGCAACCTTAGCTTCAGCCCTGACACAGGTGTTCCTTGGAGATGTCGGTGTTGCGATGGGGTAATCTCTCCGGCGGAGGTGATGTGATACCAATTCTGCGTTTCCATTTCAAGTACCTGGAAAAAAAAATAGGCCGCCAATGTTGTAGTTGGGATTTCGCGAAAGTTTGGTGATACCCACGAAACATGCATATTGAGATCCAATACTAAATATGTGTTATCACGAAGGAAAAACAAGAGTAACACGAGAGATTAACGTGGTCACACCAACTTCCTTGACACCAATACTCGAGCCCTAAAGTTATATACACTTCCCCGCTCACTTGGTGTCCATGAGCCCCAAATCTCATCGGTTACCCGCTCATTAGTATTTTTTGCCCCACATAGTGTATCCCCACAACACCAACCTTTGATGCTGCCCCATCTGTACACTCTCTTCTCTGCATATACAGACCTATATAAATACACAAAAGGAGGAGAAAGAAACAAAATGAAAAAGTCCTCAATGGAGGCTACACATGGGCTGAGCTGGCGCCCAAAAATCTCAGCTCAATATTTGACCTTTGGGGCCCTGGGTCATTCTCAAATGGGTCCTTCTCTCATAACTCATAAGGGGTAAATTCCGACAGCTACATGGTAGGTGAGGTAACTTGGAAACTTGTATTTAGTTCTACCGGAATGTGTTGCTTTTCTCCTTGCTTTCAACTTAGAGCGAGCTATTTGCAACCACAAATTTTCTATACGTAGCCTGTTCTAAACTTAACCGCCAAATCTTATAACAATTTCCTATATACAACCTAACAAATATTCATAAACTTCCCAAAATACCCATTCTCATTCTCTCTCTCTCTCTCCCGTTTTTCTCCTCTTCTACCCAACACCTCCATAACCACCACCACCACCTCCATCACCAGTACCGCCACCACCACAATCATCACCGTCATCACCATTCCTGCAAAAACTCGGCCTCCTCCTCCTCCTCCTCCTCTCTCTCTCTCTCTCTCCAAACCCCGTTTTCAAATCTCCCAATCCCAAAACCGTTACCACTGCCATGAACTCCGCAGCACTAGCCAAAACCACTGGCGGCCGAGACAAGCCAAGGGGCATGAAGACCGTTTCCAGGTCTCTCAATCCCAAAAAAAATGATGAACACCAAATCGGACATTCAATCCCGAAAATCGCTACCAAAATCGAAAATTAACTTCCGAAAATGTTCACAAAATTCAGATTCTAATATCCAAACCCTTTGTAACGCATCTTCAAGATGCATGCATCATGTCTTTTTTTTTTTTTGTGTGGTTAAAAATGCAGATTCTGACTGTTAAAAACGCAAAAAACGCAAATTTCGAATGCGTCATGCTCCGTATAACGCATTCACAAAATGCGCGGTCAACATGACAAATTTTGCTAATGCGCGATGTGACTGGGTTCGTCGGCGAAGAAATGAGAGAGATGGAACCTGGAGGGCAAATGACAGTGGCGACCCAGTGATAAAGATTGTCGCCTTTGGGGCTAGCGGACTAGTCGGAAGGTGGGTCCATGTTGAGGTCAGCCATCTCCTTTTGTATTCTCTTTCTTGAAGCTGAAACCGACGTCGTCAAAGGCCATGATCTTCCCCGCGGCTGCTTCCTCCTCCAGCTGACATGCCGCTAGAGTTCATCGTCGACATTTTAGTAGAGAGAGAGAGAGAGGTGCACCCGATGATAAACCCAAGCACATAAAAAAAGGGGCGGACTATTTGCAGCGGGGAGAGAGAGGGGCTAGGGTTTTTGCAGGAAGAAGAGTGGGGAGGAAGATGGTGGATGATCCTTTGCAATCCTAAAACGACGTCGTTTCATTGGGGGTATTTTTGTCAATTTTTTAAGGGCATTTTTGTCCGAAAGTAATTAATTTTAGAGCAGGCTACATATAGAAAATTTATGGTTGCAAATAGCTCGGCCCTTCAACTTTTAGTTTGCGTTCACTATGAAAAAACTTGTCTTCATTGCTACCAAGTGTTGACCATTACTGTCTCAAGTTTACTTTCATTTTCAACTTCACACCAAAGATAAGGAGCAGAGCTCCAATCACAATCTGGGAATCGGAGTCCCCTTACTACAGTACTCTTCCCAAGAAAAGGTTACAGAGAGAGAGAGAGAGAGAGACGGCGGAAATTGGTGCTGTCAGTTTGATGATGAAGAACTCGAAGGAGCTGATAAACAGCAGGAGAGATTTGATTCTAGAAGACGAAAATCAAATCAACTGTCTTTATGAGGATCTTCGAATGCTGAGTAACTTCCTCAAGGATTTGCAGGAGAAGGGGCACAAAGCAGTGAAAAATCTACGGTCAAGAATTAGAGATGTGGAAAATGAGGCCGAAAACGTCCTCGACTTGTTCGTAGTTAATGCTGCCTCAAAGAAGGAGGACCAGAAGAAGAAGAATGTAATGATGAAACTGAAGATGATGATGAAGACGAAGAAGAAGAAGAAGAATGTATTAGATCTTGCACAAGTTAAACAAGAGATAGAAGCTATCAAACAAGAGGTGATGGAAATCTACAGAAAACAGAGTTACGAAATGGCAGCCGCAGAGGCTGGAACTTCTTCCATTGGAGAGTCGTCGATAGCGAATACCCATACGTCGGATGATGAAATAACATTGACTGGCGTTAAGGAAGACGTAGCGATCACAAGAGACCAACTTACATCAATAGCAAATACCCAGATGTTGGCGGATGAAATAATAGTAGGCTTTGAGGAAGAGTTCACGAGGATAAAAGACCAGCTTACCGGAGGATCAAAGCGGCTACAGGTGGTTTCAATAGTTGGGATGGCTGGACTAGGCAAGACTACTTTGACTAGAAAAGTTTACAATGATCCTCTGGTGTTATACCACTTCTATAGTTGTGCTTGGATATTTGTTTCTCAAGAGTACCGAAAGAGGGAATTGTTGCATAGGCTTTTAAGTTCAGTTATGCAGCATACAGATGGCATTGATCAAATGAACGAGGAGGAATTGGCTCAACAATTGTACAAAAGCTTGAAGGGAAGAAGATATTTGATTGTGATGGATGACATATGGGATGTTAGGGCCTGGTTCGATTTCAAAACTTGTTTCCCAAATGACAACAACGGAAGTAGAATTTTGTTGACAAGTCGGCATGGAAACGTAGCATTGCTTGCCAAACCCAATTGTCCTCCTCTTTCTCTACGTTTTTTAACCGATGATGAGAGTTGGGATCTAATCCAACGGAAGGTATTCCGAAGAGAAACTTGCCCTCCGCAGCTCATGCAGATAGGAAAGAAAATAGCCAACAAGTGTCGGGGACTACCACTGGCGATTGTTTTGGTGGCTGGAATTCTTACAAACGAAGAGAAGAGTCAAGAACGATGGAAGCAAGTAGGGGAAACTTTGTATTCACATGTGGCTGCCGGTCCGCTACAATGGACGAAAACACTGGCACTGAGTTACAACCACTTACCTCATCACTTGAGACGGTGCTTTCTCTATTTTGCAATATTTCCAGAGGACTTCCAAGTGCCTGTATGGAAATTGATTGGGTTATGGGTGGCCGAGGGATTTATAAGAAAGACAGGGGAAAAAACCTTGGAGGACGTAGCAGAGGAATACTTGACGGATTTAATTGGTAGAAGTCTCATATTAGTTTCTCAAACAAGGTATGATGGTGGAGTCAAAGCCTGTGGTATCCATGACTCCTTGCGCGATTTTTGCATCAAACAAGCTGAGAAAGAGGGTTTTCTCCACCGTTATTCACACGGGGATCAGGTTTTCTCTTCTTCTAATTCAGAGTGTCTAAGCATTGACGATTCACTAGGTGTATGGACAACGTCTTCTATATTCATTTTTTCCCCAAACACCCAGACTTTCGCTTGCTTCAACTCTCGATGCACTTTTTCGCAACTCCCTTATAGTAGTCAACCATGCTACGAACTTCTTAAGGTTCTTGATGCAAGTTTTCGAATTATTAGGAGTTACCCGAATGACATAGGAAAGCTAGTTCGCTTGAGGTACTTAGCAATTGGTACCCTACTTGTGCACTCAGAAACTCGCATCCCAGCTTCAATATCCAATCTCCGGCATTTAGAAACCCTTATTATTGATGCACGGTCATCTGTGATATTACCTCATTGTATAAGAAAGATGGTGAAGTTGAGGCATATTCGCATTACTGGACCCGGGACACTTCAAATTGAAGGGCAAGATCCCCATGCTCCTTATCCATTCTCGATGGATGTCCTACAAACTCTCTCATGGGTAGATCCATGGTCTTGTGGCGATTTCTTGGCTGGGACCCCCAATCTCAGGAAGCTGGGGTTTCGGGGACGTATTGCGAAGGAACATGTTGTAAACCACCTTCAAGAGCTGAAGTTTCCCGATATGGACTTTCTAAACCACCTTCAAGAGTTGAAGTTGTTTAATACATGCTTTTCAAAATCTGGCGGGTGGTCAGCGAATCTCGGAGGAGTTAGGTTCCCCGCAAATCTTAAGAAGCTAACTCTGGCGAGAACCTTTCTGAATTGGGATGAGATGTGCACCCTCGGAAAGTCAGTACCCAAGCTTGAGGTTCTCAAACTATTGCAAGATGCCTGCAAAGGACCAGTTTGGGAAACATGTGGGGGTTTCCCTCAACTCAAATGCTTAAAATTCGACTCTCTTGACATTGTGCAGTGGAATGCCTCCGCTATGCATTTCCCCCGGCTTCACAGATTATCGGTGGTTGGATGTTACTGGCTCGAAAACATCCCTTCCGAAATGGGGGATATACCCACGTTAGAGATGATCGAGGTGCACTTGTGCAACCTTTCTCTGGCCAATTCCGCCAGGGAAATTAAGGAAGAGCAAGAAAGCATGGGAAACACTTCTCTGCAGGTTGTGACTCCGGTTATTTGTAGAACTACTGGTGACGTTGAAGTAAGTACAGAAGTATTTCGGTTTCATGCATTTTGTTCAGTTAATATTACTTCTACCTTTGCTTTCTGTCCATTGTTATGTTGAGTTTTGTTGCTCTGCTTCCTAACTTTTCTCAACGTCGGCATGATTTAACAAATTTTCTTCTTTGAAGGTTCTAATTTATGTCCAGACGTAGTAGAAGCTTCTGCTTTATATCATGCCTGATTCACAGATGTAAATTATTTTTTTTTGGTACATAGGATGGTCAAAGGGCAGAAGGACTACACCGAGAGGGAAAATTACCAGAATCTGGAGTTGACCAACTCGATTTACCACATCAATGGTCTCATGTATCCAAATCACCAATGCATGGTGTCCCCTATTTGGTACCCACGTCCAAAATGGGCATCAAACCTCTCTTGTTCGGAAGAATCGAAAGACATCGAAATGGTACCAGCCGTACTTAATAATAGAAGGATTTGAAGGCAGGCAGTAGGGTGGTTACGAGCATTCGTGAGGTCGGTCAGATCAGAGGCATTCCTTATTACTGATCCCTCCTCCTGGAGCTGCAGGGCGAATAGTATTGTAGGTGTGGACGGCATCCATGCTGCCCTTCTACGAAGACGACATACTCCTCAAAACCCCTTCCTTCCTCCCTTCTTCTCTCCCTCCGCTGGAATGTAAACTCCTTCCTCCTTCCTCTCTCTCTAGGGTTTGCTCCCCCTTCGTCTCCTTTGTGCTCCCCATCCTCGCAAGACTTGCCCCTACCCCGACACCCGACCTTGCTCCCCAACTTTCATCCCCTAATCGGCTCCCTCGTTCTGCCGGAGACGCTAGCTCGAGTCCGTCAATCGTCCACACTTCATCGGAATTGATTCCGACTCAATCGTCGTCAGGTAAGTTGTATCCCAACTTCATCGTGTTTCTTAAGTTTGGTCATAAATTGTTCAAAGTTTGGATATTTGTCCATCTTGATGTGAGAGTTTTTGTTCAATTTGGGGCTTCTCTGCGTGATCTAGAGTTCAGGCTAAGCTAATCTCTCCCTTTTCGGAGTTGTAGGATTTGGGTTATCCTTGTCATTTGAAGTCTTTTATCTTTATGCCAAGAAAAATGGAAAAGTTATTACACTTGAATAGCTCGGTTACTGAAATGGGTTTGGAGATTGGTGATTGGTACCCTACGTGTGTCGTGACATAGCAGAAGCTTCCACTTTATATCATGCCTGATTCACACATGTAATTTTTTTGGTACATAGGATGCCCAAAGGCTAGAAGGACGAGACCGAAATACGTTTCGGGACTCCCATTCCTTCACTGTCCACAGCTAGCACAGGAAGAAAGTGTATAGTCGAGGTGGACGTAAGCTGACTTGGACACAAGAGTTATAAAGAAGAAGAAAAAAAGCATTGGAAGAAAGTGCTGAGTATTGCACGTTTTCACTTGAGCAAGGGAGGCATGAATCGCTTATTGTTCGTCATTTTCCATTGCGTGATCTTTTACCATTGCCTATTCCAACCGTTTTGGTAGATTTCATTTTGTTTAAGTAATGTCCACTCCTTAATACTACTCCTATATTTTTTGCTCCTCTTGTTGTATTTGTAATTATCATTATTCTTCTTAACCATACGCGCAACATGATACTATGGTGGTTATTTTTTTCTTTTTTATAATGAACAATATCACCTAGTTATACTAAGTAATAGGAAAATAAAGAACCACTAAAACAACCAAATAAAATACAACAAAAACAACAAAACATAACAAAATACAGAGAAGCCATGGGACACCGGAGACCCATCAGCTAATTTTGTGGAGCGTGATCTTTCATGCCTTTGAATTCTTCTTTTCACTTTTGGAAAATCAAAGTTTCGACAAAAACTTGCATGAATCAAAGGGAGTTCCAGACCTAGGGTCCAGTAGTGCACCCCTGCACTATAGAGGTGTAGTGCACAATCCGAGCTGTCAATCTCAACACCCCTGCAATATAGGGACCCCAAGCCCAATAATATCCCTAGTGAATTTGTAGTAATTTTATCTGGAATGACAACCGACATATGAAACAATATACATGGAACCTTCAGAAAATAAATAAGTTATTTGTGTCGGACACATGACACCTAGACCTGAAAAATGTCGAGAACACTATGGAGTAAAACGCGATTGGTACAAATTAAACAGATCATACTTTGGCATCCTTTTATTTCTAGACAGTTTCAGTTCATTATCTCTGTCATTCATAGAAGTGGTCACATTTGTTCAATCCTTCATTATCTAGTCCTAATCCAGTGTAAGAAAAAATTGAAAACCTATACAGATAGGTTTAGAAAACTATTAACTAGCAATAATATCAGTTATTTGACTTATTTCTCTTACACATTAGTTGAATTTCAAGAGACTAAATTCCATAGATCCAATTCCAGCAGCAAAAATTAAGAAAGAAATTAAATAGCCATCCTGCTTCGTAGACTTATTTAGGTGCCCATCCTACTAGGTTTGAATACTTAAGTCGACATCTTGAAATTTAAATAATACCTAAAACACCCTTAATCATGAAAAATACAGAAATCATGACAAAATCATGACAAATATAAGAATTATGGCAAAGTCATCCGGAATCATGACAAAACCATCCGGGATATAAAACTAACATAAAAAGTTAGTTTACGGTCCTAAAATTCTTTACTATATAGGAAAAGAAATTCGGGATGTAAAACTAACTTTTTATGATAGTTTTACATCCCGAATTTCTTCACCTATATAGTAAAGAATTTTAGGACCTTAAACTAACTTTTTAGGTTAGTTTTACATCTTGAATTTCTTTACCTATATAGGGAAAAAAAATTAGGATCTTAAACTAACTTTTTAGGTTAGTTTTACATCCTGAATTTCTTTACCTATATAGTAAAGAATTTTAGGACCTTAAACTAACTTTTTAGGTTAGTTTTACATCCTGAATTTCTTCACCTATATAGTAAAGAATTTTAGGACCTTAAACTAACTTTTTAGGTTAGTTTTACATTCTGAATTTCTTTACCTATATAGTAAAGAATTTTAGGACCTTAAACTAACTTTTTATGTTAGTTTTACATCCCGAATGATTTTGTCGTGATTCCGGATGATTTTGTCATGATTGCCGCTGGGCGGACCAAATTAAATAAGGGATATTGACTTTGTCCAAACATGACAAAGTCAATATCCTTTATTTAATTTGGTCCGCGCAGCGGCTCTATTAAAATATAAAAAATTATTAAGGGTAATATAGGTATTATTTAAATTTCAGGATGGCAACATAAGCTTTTAAACCCTCCAGGACTAGGACATAAGTATATACATAGGAGAGGACCCCTAATTAAGTCCCCCTATTAAGAGGCCGACTTTCTGTCACAGAAATAACTAGAAAGAAAAAAAAAAGAAAAAAAAAAGTGGCAAACTCCACTTTTACCTCCTGTGGCTTGGGCTTGGGCTTGGTACGGATTTCCTACTTGTCATCTCACAACCAGCACATTGCCCGTGCATGGTTTGTCGACGAAAATGTACAATTACATTCGTTAATGGTTTGTGGACCAAAAGAAATATCTCAGGAGTGAGGAGACTAAAAGAGTTCCTAGATTCTTAAGCCAATACTAGTATTATCGATTTAACACAGGTCCTTGACGTTTGTTCATATATTTGTCTCTATTTTGTCCAAAATCCAGGTACAGAAGGCAAGAAACTTGGAAACTTTCAAGACATGATCAAGGTATTCACACTACTTTTATTCATGTAGAGCAGAGAGCCAGTCTATTTACCAATTCAGCTCAACAACCGAAAGGCTTCCTTTGCTGTGTATCAAAATATGGACAGACAAGAAGCAACATCAAAAGTATCCCACCAGACTCGACGCTTGTTTGTCAAATGGAGCTCCAATTTCGACATAGACAGTGAACCTTGGCAAGAGAAGCCATATAATCACCAGACCTGATGAAAAAAGTTAACTGGAATTAATACAATATACAAGTCCATTAAAGAAAATAGAATCATGGAGAAGTCCTCGATTTGAACCTTTGACCATATGGGGACTGACTGGCAGCAAGCAAGTGAACTTTAGCTGCATCTGTTTTGCTCTGCATGTATCGGAAATAATAAAGCAGAAGTACCATTGTTAAAATACTTTTCAAGCTAAACCTAAAAGGGCAAACAATTTTGAGTAGGGACCGGTCTTAACTAGAACAAAGCATGCAATTACATTGGTTTCAACCTATGAATGTCCAATCGCTGTCATTAAGTTCATTTGCAACCAAGTGCATTACAGGATCGCTAAATGACCAAATTACTTATCACTCATCTTCAGTAGGGCACAAAAGTCACATGGAAATGAAGTGCTTTTGATATGCAAATAGTAGCTAATACAACTATTGCATGGGTGCCAAAAAGTACCGCCCAAACGGAGAATGCAGTCGGCTCTTGGTGAGTTACACTTGTAAAATCCAAAATTCTCAAGACGTTAATAAAACTTGGAAACAAGACCAAGTCTCGGGGGTTTAAGGGAAACATTCTTGTGCATGTAAATTCGAATTCACAATCTCTCCCTTCAGTTCGGAAATTTTAAATAGCACACACTGAGTTACATGTTACTGTCAATTGCTGAGTGTTATCAAGGGGTAATAGTGATTCTATTGGTGCAGATGGCAAGAATGACGTAGTTCAGAAAAGAAAACTCTAATCCCCTCTCATCTTTCCTCACTCTCTTGTTTTTCTTCTCCCCCTTCCCCTTTTACTTTTGTCTAAGTCAATCTTAGTCCTTAGAACAAACTACAAAACAACTACCTTATCCCAATTATAGCTGATTACAATGAACATCATATTATATTCTACAATGACATTGATTGAATGCCAAGAAACTGAGAACAAACCTGTGATTCATAGTAGAGGCCAGCATATAACGAAGCATAGAAGTATTCACTCTCCTGGCTGATTGAAAATGCAGCAACAAGCTGCACAGAAAAACGACATTACTCTCCTAGCCATCCAATATTGAAGTGAATACTGACATAGTTTATGAGATAAGTACGAATGTTAGGGCGACTTACATTAAAGATTAAGCTTTTAGAGTACTCCATTTTATCAGAACTAAGGCATGAGCAGGGTTTTCAAAGATACGAATCGTGTACCCTCTTTCTATTTTAGTATCACATCAAGATGCGTATCACATATTCTAAGAGAGTAACAATTCCATGGTCTTAACCAGATTATATCTCTCCTCTATACATCAATCACACTGCGCATATAGGGCCTCAGTCTAAACAATAGCAAGATAGAAATTAAAAATATATATCTTTCAGTTATGCACTGTAATTAGGAGGCAATTTGGCGCCATTTTCATTTACTATCTCAAACTAATTACTCTTTCAATTCCTATCTGAAAACAGTACCTTTCCAATTAAACTGTTTCCCAGATTCTCTCCCTTAATGAGAAACTAATGGAACTGTTATCGACGAGGATGAGTATGTCAAAGGAACGTGCACGCGTGCACACACACACACGTGATAGGAAAATAAAGAAGAATCATGACGCAGCATCAGCCATCATCTAGGCATGCTACTGGGGGGAGAGAGAGAGAGAGAGCAATTCAAAGAACTTCTCAACAGTTTTAATTGGAGAGTTCAAAGCATCAATTCAAACCTTCTCCGGATCACCACCATCTTTGAACAAGTTATAAGCTTCTCGCATGACAGGTCGCGGATCTCTGCCTACCTACATCATCTAGCAAGCAGTTAAAATAGTTGTACTGACCCTTTCACGGAATAACATGGAAGTGCACCAGGCACATGTTATTGCCTGCTTGATTAGGTTACCTCAAGAAACCGCCTCCTTGCTTCATCCACTCCATATAATTGAGCTTCACAAAGAAAGCACCATATTGACTCCTCAGTGTCATTTGGATTTTGTGCCACATCCAACCGAAATTGCTCCGCCCCTTCCTCAAACCTAAAGAGAAAAACTCCATTCAATATCCTCTACAATGATGTTAAATAGAACTAAAAGACTAACAGTAGAGATATGTTAATAAGCTAATACCTATCAAGATAATATAGTGATAGCCCCCTCTGCCAGAGATCTGATTAGCCAACATGACACAAAAGTTACATCATTAAGTAACCAAATGTTATTGGAGTCTTCAATTAATAACTTCTGAGAAGTGGAAACCTGACAGTTGTACGGATATGACCTCAGAAACGAGAGGAAATGTTTGTGGGGATTTATAATGTTAGTTAGCGAACAACAATTCATTTAGACTAGCATTTAAATGTGCATATGCATATATTCTACAGTCAAGTAAAGCAATATGTCAAGGTTACCCAACGCTTCACTCAAATGTCTCCACTCCTTACTCAAATGTCGTCCAAGATAAAAATTCGAGTAAATACATCACCAATCATCCACTCCTTGACCCAAACCTCTATCAAAACGACTTTAACCCATATTTTGTGCCCAAAAGAAGGGAAGCTATTTCTTCCATTAACTTATTCAAGGCCATTTTGTGGCGCTCAGAACTTACCCCTATACGACCAACGAAACTTTCACTCAAATTTTAACCCTAAATGTTTGCTTATCGATTTAAGTGCTCCATGTCAAATGAAGCTTACCCAACTTGAGAAAATTGAGTCAAAGGGTGGAGAAGGTCCTAGCTGTACAGATTCAAGCAGCCAGAATCTTCACACTTTCAATTAAAGCAAGTGATCAGCAATTATGCATTGGTTTCCGATGTAAAACTACAAACCAGGATCTTATAAGTTGCCTGTTCTTGTACTGTAAATTGTTTGTTTACAAAGCATGCACATGAAAACTGTGGGAACTTACATGCCTTCTGACGAGGATCAAGCTCGATTGCCTTATCAAACTCCGCTACTGAACCCGAAACATCGCCCTTCATTCAGCCGACAAGAAATAAACTTATCATTATACTTTAGGGGGAGTTGGAGTTTTTTTAATCAAATAAGAGGGGGAGCGGTTTTGAGGGAAGGGAATAGACTTGGAATATCGTTTTAATGATGAGGGTGCCCGAGCATAGATCAACTATTTGAACTCCGGTAGATGTAGTGCTCACTCCACATAATTATAGGGCCTACACTAGGTAGCAACCTCACGTGAATTATTCTTCGTGCGATTTTGTTTGTTAGTTTGAGCGATTCCACAATAACATGCAGAAATTAACCATTGATCCACTCACATTTGTTATTTGAAGAAGCAACTCACAGAGAGTCATAAATTGAAACGAGCAATATATCTTTGAGCCAGAAAAGAAGGGAAATGGGCATCTCCAATCCTTACCCTTTTCTCTACACAAAGTCACAAACTAAAAATGGAGTAAAAACACTGAAAACCCATCTCCATTGGCATACCATTTTGCCTACCTCTTTTTAAGTTACGGTCCTGCTAACCATATACCAATAATTCCAAACAAACTCGGATATTAATAAACTTTCACAACTATCAATACACTTTCCTCGGATATCAATGCACATTTTTACTCCTACCTATTATTCTCCGCCCAACATTTTCCTTTAGCTATACCATTTTTCGGAACCCAAATCCAAACTTTTTTTTTTCCTCAACACTTCTTTTCACTTTTTTATTATTTACAAATGTGTCATTTCAAACCCAAATGAAGGGAAAATGTGGAGGGAAACATAAAAAACTACAGTATAAATTTGGATCTAAATAAGGGTTTAGCATAGGAGAAATCATACCCAAATGGAGTAGTGACCCAAGTTTGGATTTAAAAATAGGGTAAGGGCTGGAGATGCAACCGTACCTCTCTGAAAAGCATCATCCCGCGGCGAACGGCGGCCAGGGCTTCTTGACGAGCATCATTCCCGCCGGTTAAGGCGTCCCAGATACCGGAAACCGAAGGCAGGAGCGGTCTTCGAGAGAGAATTGGGACTGAGATTGGACGGTCACGAATTCGGGAAACTGTGGTGCCGAAGACGTGAGCAGTATTCGGGGAATTCAGTGAAGGAGGAGTTGGGGGAGATCGGTGGACGGAGGAGGTAGTAGTAGTAGTAATGGAGGGAATGGGAATGGTGGGTTGGAAGTAGTAGTAGCTGGTAACCACCATTGGTGTGGGATTTCAGTGATGAGGCGGATTTGAGGAGAGGTGAAAGGTGATGACCTGATAAGGCGCGTCCTCTGAATGGGAGTGTGTGATGAATGGTAACGGCGCAAAAACCCATCCGACCCAAGAAGATCTGAAATTCAAAAATCCATCTGGCCTGTTATATTTTTAAGTAAAATTCTAAAATCAGTTCAATGGGCTGACGATAGTGAGTGTACGGATGTGTATTAAAAGGTATAAAAAGTACACACAAATACGTATTTTTCTTGTCTTCTAACATGTTACAATAGTAAGACCGTATTTTTAAATAGGCATCCTATTTAGAGAACTTATTTAGGTACTCATCCTAATATGCTTGAATCTTTACGTTTTCATCCTTAAATTAGTTGAATGACCCATTTTGCCCCTTATTATTTATATCTATATTTGAATCCTACTAATTCCTTAAATATAGGTATGTGGATAGTTACTATCCCCAAAATAAGGAATTTACTATTCTATCCCCAAAATAAGGAATTTACTATTCTATTCTATTAATTATCGTATTTATCCATTACCCATCAGATCACCATTTGCTAGCCACCCACCACAGCATAGTAAATCTCTTAATTTGGGGATGGTTGAGAAATCGTCGTCTTCTCCATTCACCATCAGATCACCATACAACCCAGCCCCACTCCCTAAATCAACACACCATCGTTGTCTTCATCCATCACTATCAGGCGACCACCCACCACAGCAGCACCACCACCGTTGTACCCCTTTCTCCGACAACCCCTCCCATCACACCTCCACCGCACTGCCGCTCCTCACCTTCGCGACTAATTAGTCCCCAACCAACCGAACCACCGATGGTGCTCCGCCGTCATCAAACCATCCGTCCTCCCCTCAAGCATCGCAGCCCTCCCCTTTCAAAGGCACCCCCCTCTGTGCATGGATCCCGAATCTCTCTCCCTCCTTCAAGCATCGCAGCTCTGCCGACGTCAACATTTGCCCCCCACTTGCTAACGTGGCAGATCCTTTTTTGTGTCGACAATTCAACGACGGAAGGCCCCCGAATTTTTTACTGCGACCAGTGCCAAGTCGTCGGTGAGTTTGTCCACCGAGTCGTCATCGGTTCTTCTCCTTACGTCAATAGTACTACTTTAAGGCTCAAACACTGTGGGGTTAGCCATCCGGTTCTTCTCCACCGATCCAATTTTTCTACGGTCCGCGGGTCGTCATTGAGAAATCTCGTACAAGCCTCAAATATGTATGGCTCTGTTTCAAAGTTCGAACACATATGCTACTATGGGCTCAATTCTATGTAGATCGTTTTGAACTTCTTTATGATGATTTTGATTTTTAGTTTGGCAATATCCATTTAAATTCGTGCATCTATTCCGTCCAAACATGATTAAATGGTAATTTGCAAAAATCTGTCATGATTTTCATGATATGTTTGTAGCTAAATTTTGATGTATTGTGTATGGTTAATTTCATGATGGTTTTGCAGAAATATGTCATGATTTCCATGATGTATAGGTTTAATAAATTTATGTCATGATTTTTTGTCATCCATTATTGTTATCGGGTTTCGTCCAAACATGATTAAATGATAATTTAAAAGAAGTATGTCCTGATTTTCATGATTTTTTTTCATAATGTGTCGGTGGCTGAAATTAATACCTAAGTATATCAGTTTTAGGTATTGTGTTTTTCGATTTTTGTCATGTTTGTGAATTGATGATATTTTGTTCATCTACCTTGATTGAAACCTACATTTCTCGAAACTTTCCATATTTTCCGATTTTGTCATGTTTTTTAATTAATCTTGTTTTGTTCATCTACCTCGATCAGGTTTTGCCATGTTTTGTGAAGTGATCATGTTTTGCCATGTTTTCCAACTTACACATTCGTTTTTGTAAGAGTCGTGTTTTCTTTTTAGATTTTAGGAGAATGAAAATATGAGAGAGAAAAAATTCAAAAGATTAGGTGGGAGAAATATTTGAAAGAGGGGAGAGAATTGAGAGAATTAGAAAATATAAAAATAAAAAAAAGGAAGAGAAAGATTTGAAAAATTAGGAGAAAGAAATGGTAGTTTAGGATTTAATTGAATTTGAGGATGGAAAGATAAGTATTTAAACACATTAGGATGAACACCTAAATAAGTAGGGTAAAAAGGATGGCTAATTAAGTTCCCCTATATATTTTGGTTTTGTCTTTATTTATATATTTTTCGTATTTATTAGTTTTATGCTAAATCTTTATGTGATATGAGTTCGTCTCGACGAGAGGAACCTGAAAAATAAAAAACTATGACTTTTATATCCAAGAAAAAAATTCAAAAACTGACTTTTTGAGCTTTTATTTGGATATTTCCCAAAATACTTGTGTAAAATCATAATTTTTTACTTTTTCAATTCATGTCGTTGAAACGAACCTATATCACATAAAAGTTTTCTGTAAAATTAACAAACGCAAAAAAAATTGAATAAAGACAAAACTAAAAAATTATGCTACATAAGTTATGTCTTGTGATAAGCACCCAATAATGCATATTCTTGGTGCTTAAGTCCTTACTTTTATTGTCTTATGTTTAGTTAAATTAGCATTTTATTTGATATTGCGTGTAGGGTATGTTATTTCATTTTGTAGTCGCCACTGTGGGCTACCCGCCCGAAAAATAGGGGTTTTATTTAAAAAAAATTGATTGAGGAGTCGCCACCCGGATTTGTGGTTCGCCTTCCGAGAAACCGTTTTTGATTTGAAAATCGATTG
>JAOTQK010000020.1:14410485-14426591 GCA_025642025.1 Rhododendron ferrugineum
TGTGGGCACCTTCAGTGGAACCAAGTCACAATCGTGTCGATAATGATATTAATGGTTCATCATCCTCATGATATATAGCATTACTGTGTAAACCAAACCCAACCTCTGCTAAACTAAATGGAGAGAGAGAGAGAGAGAAACGGAGAGGAAGAGAGAGGGAGAGAGACGGAGATGGAGAGAGAAGGAGAGAGGGAGAGATGGGGGAACCTGGAGGGAGCGGGAGTTGGAGCGAGGAGCGGAGGCGGGGTATTCCGGACCAGACAAGCAGACCTACCGTGGAAGTGAGAGGCTTTCTCACCGCTGATGAAGTGCGTTCGTACTGAGCAATTCTCCAGACCAAGGAGAGCACAGAGGAAATGAAGGGGGAGCAAACCCTAGGTTTGGAGGAGATGGCGTCTTTTGTTCTTCTAGAGCACAGAGAGATTTGAAATGTTTGCTTCAGTTGGGGAGTGGGAATGGGGAAGACACGAAGGAAGATAGGAGACATGATCGAACGACGTCGTCTTGAAAGAGAGGGGTAATTTTGTCCATATTTGTTTTGATTCCCATGTTTTTTGAATTACTTTTCTCCTTCCCATCACTTACAAATTCCGAAAAAGTTGTCCATGACCTGGGCAATATTTGCCCCTTGTTCCACTGTTCGGTAATTTCCCCTTTTTTGAAAGGTCTCTTTTTATACAGCAAACGGGCAGCTTCTCAAATATTGAGAAAATGCAGAACTCAAAAAGTACAATTATGTAAAGAATGGAAGCCTTATAGAAAAAAGCAAACATTTGTAAAAGTCATCAATTTCAAGGGCGGCAAAGCGTCGGGCAACATATGGAGGTGTCTCAAACTCTTATCTATAATCTATCATATATATTAACGTTTGTACCCGTTCGATGCATGAGGTAAAAAAACTAATTTGGCCCAATGTATCAAATGGGTACAACGCTTGTTGCTTACAAAAATTATTTAATATATATTTTTTAGTCTCGTTCTATGCACTAAAAGACATATGTGTGTGAAAAATAAATTTAGAGTACCACATGACAGTCTCAGGAACATAGACTAATTTTTCCTCCATATTCAACCCCCACATCTCTTTCCTTCCATCTCCCACGCTTCCCCTTCTCTCTCACCCCACCTACGTATTTCTCTCATTTTTTTAAAAAACTCAAAATTCTAAAAATTTATGATTGAGGATTGAGAGGCTTTTTGGCTTCAACTCAAAAGTCACAATGGAATTTTTTCGGCCCTGTGTATCGAATGGGCACAACGCTATATAATGAAAAATATAGTTTAATTTTTTCACGGTCACATAATCGATGCACGGTAGCATTTTTTCCATGATATCCACATGATAACGTATAATGGTATGCACGTTTGCATGAGATTAAAAAAAAAATCACATTGTTATTTTTTCGCTCATGTGTATCGAACAGGCACACCGCTAGTTGATCGAACAAAACTTTAATGTGAAATTTTTGTTATCTCGTGCGTCAAACAGTCGCAACTCTAATTAGAAGAATGTATAATTTAAAAAAATATCCATATAGATTTTAAAAAACAAAAAAAAAGTATGATTTTTATTTATCATTACTTTGTTACACTACTTAAAACTCAACTCTTTTCCATCTAAAAAAAACTTGACTCATTCCCCTAAAATCTCTCCCCCACCCCTCTATATTCTCTCTCTCCCCCTCCCCCACCCCTCTATATTCTCTCTCTCCCCCTCCCCCACATTTTTTTTTCTACTCGCTTCCATCCCCACGATTCTCTCTCTCTCTCTCTCTTTTATTTTTTCGAAATTTAAAAATTCTAAGAATTTGGAATCGGAGTTTGAAGGTTTTAAAAACTCACACATATTTACATAGGATATTAATAGATAGATGATAAATAGATAGATGCGTGGGCTTCACATACTTGGGGTTGGGACTACAAAAATGTATGGAGTGGTAGGAGAAATAGTTTGGAGCATCACGTGACGGGAGTTGAGTTTTGTTCACCCTCCATTTAAGAGGGTGAACATTACCCTCCTTCCTATTGGTTGAAATGATGTGAATCTCACTACAAAGTGATGTCATGCTTTCTAAAAAGTGTATTGCATGGTAAGTATGACATCATTTTGTGGTGGGGTCCACACCATTTCAACCAATGAAAAAGAAGGTAATGTTCACCCTCTTTTAAGGAAGGTGAACAAAATTGGTGTTCGAAATTTTTTCCTAAAATCCTCAGCCCAGTGGGTCCCAGGCCAAAGTCGCGTGATTGTGCAGGGGATTCTTCAAAAGGTCGGTGGTCCCCACGCACCCAGCTCCACTCCACGGATCCATTATCTGTGTCTCTCTCTCTCTCTCTCTCTCTACCTCTCATTTCAAGTTTTGCAGATAGGTACGGTCGTTGCACGTTCGTGGGGCCCGCAAATCTTACCAATAGTATTCCCCTCCCCTCCCCTCCCCGCTTTCCTAGAAGGTCCCTTCCCCACTATACGATCAAGTACCACGGCAATACTAGTAGTAACATCTAAACCCACTTTAGCCCACGGGTCCACCGCCCTCTTATCTCGCCGTTCATTCCCATCCGGGGAATTTTATCCAACGTTCCAGATCCGTTTATTCCCCACTTCCTCTTTTGTGCGTTGTCCTTGCTGCTATATTTCCCCAAATACCCTCCTGAAATTTCTTTAGTAATACTATCATCGAAGGATAAGAATTAAGAACTGTAAATAACAAAAAATTCTTTTCCAATCCACCAGCTCCCACCTTAAATGTCAAGTTTGGATACGTGGGGAGTGATATAAATCATTGTAAATGTTATGTTAATTAATTTGTTATTTCCCACGTCCCAAAAAGAATGTCCAAAATTACTAATACTTCATTCCGATTTCAAAACATTTATTGAAGATTATAAATGTGGGCAGATAACACTCTCTAATAGTTTCTTATTCAAGTTGTTTTAATTCATTTCATGCTTTGGACAAGCAACATGAAGAGTGAAATGGCTTGGTGGTTGCTTGATGAGAAAAAGAAGCGATGGAGGATGACAATATTAATTGGTGGCCCGTGCACCTTATAGATTGGCGTAGATAGTAATTATATTTTATTTATGTTAAGAAAAATAATTTTAACACTTTACTTTTTGATAAATGCACTCTAAAATTTATTTTTTTGTGTGCTTTGAAAAATGTATATGTGCATTTTGATTTTTAAAACACTAAAAGACAAGTTTTGAGTACATTTATCAAAAAATGGAGTGCCAAAATTATTTTTATTAGATTAAAGGTTAGGTTATTTCAGAGTTAATAGAAAGATAAAATAAAATACCAAATATTTTTTTAAGGGGTGCTGAGAATTTTTTGGGGTCTATGTAGAATCAACACATACCATAAAAATGCATCCCAAAAGCTAAGGTCCATTTAGTAATTTGACCACACCTAATCACGTGACCAAGCACATGACCATACCTAATTTCGGCAAATAATGGCCCGCCCACTCACCCAAGATCAAAAATTAGTCACGCCCACACCACCTCTCTCTCTCTCTCTCTGTGTCTCTCTCTCTGCATAAGCATAAAACATTAAAACTACAGCCTCCCCCTCTTCTCTCTCCAGTGCAAATTCTAAACACAACCTCTCCTCCACCAGCCTTTTTCAACTTCGCAGGCACCTCCACGGCCAGAAACAAAACAATGAACTCCTCGTTACGATTTCCGCGTCCCGACTTGCCCGCCTCCACCTCGGCCGTCGACCTCCGCCTGCTCTATTTCTTGTTCGTCCCCACCTAGACAAAAATCACTCAAATCAGCCTTTGAACCCCAAAAAGATAAACAACAAAACAGACCCTTCAAGTTCCAACAAGCTCCAATGGAGTCCCCTCCGATCCTCTCTCTCCTCACCGACGACCTCCTCCTCCAAGTCCTCTCCCACCTCCCCGACGACTCCGACCGAAAATCCCTCCGCTCCGCCTGCCGCGCCTTCCTCCGCCTCGACTCGCTCCACCGCACCCAACTCAGGATCCTCCGCCCCGAATTCCTCCCGGGCCTCCTCCGAAAATACCAAAAACTCGAAACTCTCGACCTCTCCGTCTGCCCCCGCTTCGATGACGCCACGGTGACCGCCCTACTGAGTCGCGGTCGCCGCGGCGAGTGGATGCGGGGGATCAAGAGGCTGGTCCTGAGCCGGGCGGCAGGGCTGAGGTCGGGCGGGCTGGAGGTCCTGGTCCGGGCGTGCCCCGGGTTGGAGGCGGTGGACGTGTCGTACTGCTGCGGGTTCGGGGACAGGGAGGCGGCGGCGCTGTCGGGCGCGGCGGGGTTGAGGGATGTGAGGATGGATAAGTGCTTGGATTTGAGCGATGTTGGGTTGGCGAAGGTAGCGGTGGGGTGTGGGAGGTTGGAGAGGCTGAGTTTGAAGTGGTGTTTGGAGATTAGTGATTTAGGGGTTGGGCTTTTGTGTAAGAAGTGTCCTCACCTCAAACACCTTGACATTTCATTTCTAAAGGTAACATAACCTCGTTTGTAGTGTTTGAGCTCGAATCGTTTACTAAACGTGCCTAGAACATGAGCTCGTTTACTAGCTTAAAACTCGCGCTCAGGCTCGGCTTGTGCATCTATAAACGAGTCGAGCCTATACAAATGAGAGTCGAGCCTATACAAATGTAAGAGCTTTTTCAAGTTGAGCCGAGTTTTGGAGTGTTGGGTTTGGCTGGTTTATTATGCGACCCTAAGACTCGAGTTTGAGTTCAGCTTGATTACTAATCGAGCCGAACCTAAAACATGAGCTTGTTTTACTACATGAGCCTAAAACTTACGCTCGGGATCGGCTCGTGTTTCTATAAACGAGTCGATACAAACGAGCAGAGCTTTTTCAAGCCGGGTCAAGTTTTGTAGTGTTGAGCTCGGCTCGTTTACCACACAAGCCACTCGAGCTTCAATTAATCTCGATTACTGCACGAGCCAAGCCTCAGAATACCTCAGTTCTTTTTCAGTGCTTGAGGCCCCACAAATCAATATCATTACTGATATAGTGATAGAAGTTACATTTTCTGTGCACTATATTTGGCACTGACCGTGCTTGAAATAGGATAAGTGATTGGGTGTCACTTTTTTCTTTGTTTTTTTATGAACGGCTAAATACCTAAAACAATGTGGTCGCCATTCCCATGGAGTCTGTATGTCCCGTTTCGTTCAGTTTTGGGTTGTTTTTGGTCCTACACGGGACCAACATGATGATCGAAGTTGTTCAAAGAAGCTTATCAAAGAAAATAGTTGTTCAACGAGAACATGTCATCACGCGAAAAATTAACTTGATCATAGTAGCTATGGGCCAGTCACATTTGTGGGGAGTTTAAGTTTTGACAGATGTACATATGTTTGGTTCACATATCTATCAATGTCGGATTCAGTTTATTTTTACACGATGATATTCTCAGCGGACTTAGATATGAAAGTTTCAATGAACATTTGGGGGTCTAGATGGGCCCACAACAACCCAAAATTAGACCAAGTTGAGGAAGATGGAGACTAGATGGGAACGCATGTATACTTTGTATTGGGATTGATAAAACTTTTTTTTTGGTTATTGAAGGTGACAAGTGACTCGATTCAAGCGATTGGATTGTTGCAGAAGTTGGAGGTGTTGGCTATGGCGGGGTGTGGATTGGTGGATGATAATGGATTGCGCTTTCTTGGACATGGGTGTCCTTCACTTCAGGTTTGATTTATATACTCATGAAGAACGTGTTGGGGTATGCAAAATTGCAACCTGCAAATGAAACCCATTGATATGTTTTCTTAAACCTGTCTGATCCATTTTGAGATTTTGTTTCTGGTTTGTGTTTGTCATTGAGAAAATTGCTAACAATGAGCTGATTGTGAGTGAAATAGAATTGAAAGAAGCCACACTACCTTGTGGTTTAATTAATAAGTGTTTGGTGAAATTACAAAAATTTACACCCAAAAAAAAAAAAAATATTACAATGGACTAATTAACAGGTTGAGCCATGGAAATCTCGCTTGCTTTAAGGAGATTCAAGCCCTCTAAGGTAACAAACCCGTGCAGTAGAAAAACTCTGACTTGTCCCCTCCAGGATAAAACAGCTCGATAATTTATCGTCTGGTTTGGTCCTCCTCTGCGGTCTGCACAAGTAGGAGAACCCAAAGCTCCACAAATAAAACACCCTTACACTTTGCTCACAAGTCTCCTGTACGTATATAAAACTTACAGGCTATTTTTATTAGGGGAACAAATGTTTGAGGGAAGAACAAGATATGAAAAATAGACTAAGTGTTGAGTGGAGTTCACTCTCGGCTTTTTGGCTTGGATTTTTCTTGCATACAAAACCACTTATGCATGCTTTATATTGGCATCAGAAAGGGCAAATTGGAAAAACAAAAGAAACCAAGCTTTAATAGTTCCATTACTGGTTCCGGCCAGAAGGTAAATTTGGGAAAGTCGGAGATGATCCCAATAGGAGCGGTGGAGGATATTGGTGCTCTTGCTCAGGTTTTGGGTTGCAGGGTGGCGCAATTACTGGCGTTGTATTTGGGTTTGCCGTTGGGCTCATCCTTCAAATCAAAGCAAGCTTGGGATTCAGTTGTGAAAAGATTTCAAAAGGTCTTTTCAAAAGAGATTTGCAGTGTGGAAGCGCCAACATATTCCAAAAGGAGGTAGATTGACTTTAATCAATAGTACGCTCTCAAGTTTACCCACCTATTTTATGTCTTTCTTCGTCATCCCAGTTTCGGTTGCTAAGAGACTTGAGAAGATACAAAAAGACTTTCTTTGGGGAGGAGTCGGGGAAGAGTTTAAGTACCATTTAGTTGATTGGGATACGGTCTGTGCTCCCATTAGAAAGGGAGGTTTGGGAGTGAGGAAGCTA
Organism: Rhododendron ferrugineum; assembly: GCA_025642025.1. NCBI lineage: Eukaryota > Viridiplantae > Streptophyta > Magnoliopsida > Ericales > Ericaceae > Rhododendron > Rhododendron ferrugineum. The sequence goes on from JAOTQK010000020.1 coordinate 14,417,340, forward strand.
AAATTATTCAATCAAGCTTTGTTGGGTAAGTGGCTTTGGAGATTTGCATGTGAAAGGGAGAGATGGAGGAAGGTGGTGGTAGCAAAGTATGGATGTGGATGGGGAGAGTGGTCTTCCCTCACTGTGAGCTTGCCCTATGGTGTGACACTTTGGAGGGGTATCATGAATGTGTGGGATGCATTTGCAAAGAATATTCATATGGTGGTTGGCAATGGGAGAAGGGTGAAGTTCTGGGATCATGTGTGGTGTGGGGATGTGAGCCTTCGAGATTCCTTTCCGAGTATTTATAATTTGGCTTGTGACAGGGAGGCATCTGTTTCTAATTATCTTCAAGTTAGTGATGGGGCTACAGTTTGGGACATTTGGTTAAGAAGGGACATTCTTGATTGGGAGGAGGAGGAGTTGGTATCTTTGATTGCTATAGTGTATAAATACTCGTGGAATAGGAGATGGGGGGACGAGATGCGATGGAAGTTGGCTAAATCAGGATCGTTTGAGGTGAAATCATTTTACCAATCGTTATGTGATTTAGGTAATACTTCTTTCCCTTGGAAAGCAATTTGGAAAACTAGGGCGCCTTTGAAAGTGAGTTTTTTTGTGTGGTGTGCGGCCCAAGGCAAGATTCTTACTCTAGACAATTTGATTCGAAAGAGGAGAATCATTGTTAATTGGTGTTGTATGTGTGCAGAAGGGATGCGCAGACGGTTGATCATCTCCTCATTCATTGTGCGGTGGCATGGGAGCTTTGGTGCTTGGTGTTGTCATGGTTTGGGTTGCTATGGGCTAAGCGAGGAATGTAGTGGAACTCTTAATCGTGTGGAGAGGCGTTAGAGTTGGGAAGAGTAGATAGCATGTTTGGGCCATGGTTCCTCTTTGCTTGATGTGGATTATTTGGCAAGAGAAATTCGAGATGTTTTGAAGGAATCGAAAATTCGTTGGTTAGACTTAAAAGTTTTTTGGAGAATAGCTTGTATAGCTGGGAGAAAAGAGAGTGTAATCCTTCTCTTGATCAGTTTTTAGATTGGTTTGTTCTTTTCAATTCACATAGTGGTGTATAGGGTCTTTCTTTCTTCGGCCTCTTTTTGTATATGTGCGGCATTCCCTTGATGCCTCGTTGCTAATATAATCATTTGCTTATCAAAAAAATAGTTCCATTAATGGTTAAATCCCCTAGATAGATATGCTCCTGATTTTTCTAGATTTGCTCTTAGATATCCAACACCCAAATAAATGCAATGATCTCAAAATCAGATATGATCTTGCAAGTGGATTTTGTGATATCAAGATCAGATTTGATTCTGCAAGTGGATACTCAATTAAATAAGAAAGTCATGTGTCAGTGACAAAATAAGAAACTCAAGATAAGAGCCTCCCACATAGACATATGACTTGTAAAAGGCTAGCACCAAAAAAATAAAGAAATTTAATATTAAAATAATAATTTTCCAACAATAAGTTTTTTTTTTTTCAAATTGTTATTTTGGATAAGTTGTTTAATTAATATTTGATAAGTTAACTTTACACCTGAGCTCCACCTTGCGTTTGAGCACATGCACCCACATGTTATGATATAGTGATAGATGTGTTGAAACATTTGTATACTTATCTAAGCAGTCTGGAATTTGCCTCACTTCCAATTTTAGCCTCGCCAAAGTAACCTTTGAATCCGAAGTTTGTTACTTGGGATACGGGATTTCTCTTTACTGCTAATATTTGTTGTTTGAATCGGTAAAGCTATGGCCGAAGAGCTTTTATTTATAAATTCATATCAGCGTCCTTTCATTTCAAGCCAAAACACCTGCTATTTATGACTCCTAATTCGAAGATTAGCATCGCACATCTCTTGAATGGGTTATGTTCTCTAATCCGGGTGGATCTCTAAGGCAAAATCTCAGTGGGAGGTTTTTTTTAACTACCTGTTTACAATTTAATTCTCCCTCCAAGTTTTATGAATAAAACCTTTGGAGGATTATTTGAAATCTTTTAAGAGGGCTTTGAAATAAAAATAATGAAAACAATATGTACTGAAACTGATGAATGTTTTTCAACTTGTTGGACACTTTTTCCCCCCCAAAAAGGGGGTCTTCATAAAATAACAGGCTGGAGGTTTTCAAATGTAGAACCAAGTCATCTGGACCTTGTGAAAAATAGGGGAGGTGCCTTTGAGAGTTTAATCATAAACCCATGTTGACTCGATTGGCCTTTTTCAAACATGTGAAGATGAACTATGCAATGGCAGGCCATTCTTTCTCTCTCTCTCTCTTTTTTTTTATGGGCAGAGCGGAAACCTTTTCCAATGAACATTTTAAAATGTATAGTTGTGTTGCAATTTTAGGTTATGTTTCCAAAAATTGTGGCCTACTCAAAACTGTGGCCAAAAGCCAATGTTTTCCTCATGGTACGCATCAGCGGCCAATGGTTTGTTGTTTAAGAATTGTTTTTGTGTTACTTTCGTATTTAAACCCGCCATGACAATATGTGATAGAAAATATATCAACTTATTGAAAAACTTATCCAGTCTATTTCCGTTTTTCTATGTTTTCCCTATTCATTGTCGAAAATGTCAGTCTATTACGTTCAGCAGTAATGAAACATGGTTACTTGGTGTAAGTATATACTAACTAAAAACAAAGAATATAGGTAAATAAAAAACAAAGAATAAAGGTAAATCAGAAAACAAATATGAAATGAATCGTTTCGAATTCTCTTTAAAATCCTTCTATGTGTTGAATGCATCTGTAGAATACTTATCAAATTGTATTGGTTAGATAAGATATGCTTTCTGACGATTAAAATTTAATTTCAAGCCTCCTGATATACTTTGGTAAGCACAATTACATTTTCATAGATGTTACATTTCTGGAAAGTGCTTTTCATTTACATTTATGGGTGGAAGATGCGAAAGAGCTGGAAATTATATAGATCACACCGACATTGGTATGATAATAAATTTACATTTTCATTTATGTACTATTGTCGAAATTGCAGGTTCTGGATGTATCAAGGTGTGACAAAGTCAGTTCATTTGGCTTAGTCTCTGTCGTTAGGGGACATATTGGTCTGAGGCAGCTTGATGCGGGTTACTGTTTTTTAGTGAGTGAATTTGCATTCGGGAGAATCCAGATGTATATTCATACTTCTTTCCTCAACTTGTGATTTTTTCTTTTGGTTCAAATACTAAGCTTGAAATTGGAAATTCATATGCATCAGGAACTTTCCACAACCCTTCTCCACCGGTTGAAGGAATTGAAGAATCTCAATAGGATAAGAATTGATGGGGCTCGAGTTTCAGATTCTACCTTCCAAATCATCGGCACCAATTGCAAGTTTTTGGTTGAAATTGGTTTAAGCAAATGCAAAGGAGTTACGGACAAGGGCCTTGTTGAGCTAGTATCTGCTTGTCCAAATATGAAGATTCTCAATCTGACATGTTGTGATTCCATTACTGATGCGGCAGTAGCAGCAATAGCTGAGTATTGCAGAAGTCTTTTATCCCTTAAAGTAGAATCTTGTAATTTGCTCACGGAGAAGAGTCTTCATCTCCTCGGGTCATCTTCTTTGCTACTCAAGGACCTTGATCTCACAGATTGCTCTGGAGTTAATGATGCAGGTAAACTCAAATGTGGTGCTTTTTTTTTCTTGTGATTTTCAGCTATTCAAAGAACTTAAAGTAAAATACGTTCAATCTCATAGTATTCGGATTGTACGTTTGGGACATACTTTGGTTGTCTTTTTTGAACTGACATACTTTCTATTTCTTAGTGTGCAATAATCGTATCTACTTCGTTTGCTCCTTTTGGCATTTTGAGTACGGTGCTAAGTCCAAGAAATATTCCATTTTGCTTATATGATCAAAGGAGATCAAAAGATATCATTATCCTTGACAAATGTTTTTGTTTTGGACAAATTACTTGAATGTAGGGGTGGCAAATTGAACCCAAATCCATTAATCAACCCAGACCCACCCATTAGAAAATAGACCCAATCCGGCCCATTTATTAATTGGGTTAGAATGGATCCAACCCATCTAACCCATTTATTAATTGGGTCTTAGTTGGGTCAACTTAAATGACCCAACAAGTCATGAACATGACCCAGCTAAATGAACCCTTCTCAGTCGATCTCCTGATCGAGTATTAAAGTGCGAACGTTCATACCCTGCAAGTCATTTGCTCCACTCTCTCTCTCTACTAACCAATTCTCTCTCTCATAGTACAGAACAAATCCAACTACTAAAGCATCTGATTCTTACATTCTCTCTCTTCCAATAGTACAGAACAAACCAACTACTTTCCAATTCTTACGATCTCTCTCTATCCCTTGGAATTGCAAAATATTTCAGTGCTAGGTGGGTACCACGTGTGCCCGCTTGGCGCATCCGAGCTATCCATTGCGTTTTTGGACGGCTCTGATTTGGAGAGAGAAAAAGGAGAGAGAAAGTGTTGGGGTAAGAGGAGAGAGAGGGTTTCAATCCGAGCCGTCCAAAAGTGTATTGGACGGCCCGGATGTGTCGAACGAGTACCACGTGGGATATACCCATCCAGCACCGAAAAATTTCTCGTAGGAACTAAAATCAATCTTCTCCTCAATAGCAATTATAGCAGAAAGAAGAAAAGAGGAGAATGCAAACGTTAACTTCTTTTTACCATTTTCTCTCTCTTCTCTCATTCTATGTTTTGTATGGTGTTGCCAGATACTTGGGTATTTTAGTTATTTAGATGTGTAGGGGTAATATGGTCATTTTAATGTACATGGGTATTTTATTCATTTTAAAATTTAAATATATAGTTAATTGGGTCAATGGGCGGGTCGGGTTTAATTTAAAATAAATTGGTCGGGTTGGTATAGGTAATTGAGGTCATCACTAATGGGTTCTAAATGGGTCAGTGACCCATTAAAGACCTAACCCACTTATAACATACCCAATTTGGCCCAAACCCACCCATTTGCCACCCCTATTTGAATGTGATATCTTTTTTTCCTCCCTCTTTTGCAGGACTCCAATATTTGTCCAAATGTTCGGAGCTTTTGTGCTTGAAATTAGGACTTTGTACCAACATATCAGCCAAGGGATTGTCTCATATTGCTTCAAACTGCTCAAAGATTCGTGAACTCGACCTGTACCGGTAATAATCCACCAATAATCTATTACTATCATTTATATTGAAGTGGTTGTTGATATTTCATTTTTGTTTTTATTTCTTCATTAGGCCCTTTTTTTTTTCCAGGTGTACTGGAATTGGGGATGACGAACTAGCTGCTTTATCAAGTGGTTGCAAGAAGTTGAAGCAGCTAAATTTGTCTTACTGTAATGAGGTTACCGACAGAGGGTTGCAGTACTTAAGCCAGGTGGAGGAACTCTCGGATTTGGAGTTGCGTGGTCTTGTGAACATCACGGACAAAGGTCTCACAGCACTTGCATCTGGGTGCAAGAGACTTTCAGCATTAGATCTCAAACATTGTGAGAACATCAATGATTCAGGATTCTGGTCTCTTGCCTACTACTCGAGGAGTTTACTGCAGGTTTGCTTTCTATCTTTTTAAGTTGGATTTCTTGTTTATTCATCTGGAATGTATGCTCAGTCCTATGGGTACGCAAATGCCAAGATATACAGCGGTTTAGCTGCTGCATATAGGTAAGGTTCCCATTTCATTTTTCTCATCATGTTGCAGTGGTGAGGTTTTCAATTTATTTGAAAAGCAAATTTGAAGAGAGACCTGATGATGCGGTTTTGGGTACCTCCGGAGGCGAGGTCCTCCGTCCGTCCAATCCATCCACCAGTCCCTCCAAGCTAGTGAAGCGATCTCCGACGGCAGCTCCGCTGATGACCTGCAAAATAGAAACGTAAACTATGGCACCGACATGGTTGTCGCCAACGCCCCTCCGATGCCTAAGTCAGTCGAGATGTGGAGAGAAAGGAATTGATTGTGTATTAGTCGCATACCTTTGTGTTATGGAGGTGTTATCTTTATATAGGCATCTTGGGAGGAATCCCTTGGGACCGGGACTCTTAAGTCTCATCTGCTCGTGGCGGGTATAGATAGGTGTTGGAGTGTCTTTCTCACCTTAGGACTCTTGTGCTTGCTTGTCAGGTTTAGGAGTCCTCGCGGTACATGGATCTCTGTGGTTATCCTTTGTGGACCGCGACTTGATCTCTTCTGAGGAGATAAGGCTTGTGGCTGCTCTCTGAGTTCCCTTCGTGCATGGGTCTCTCACGGTTATCCCTTGGGATCTGCAGCATCATCCCTTGGGATGAGATAAGGTCTTAGCTGTTCTTGGAGTCTTCTAGTCCGTACAAACTCTCTCCGTTGCGTATCTTGTAGTAGTTGGTTTCTATCCAATAATTCATCACTTGTTGTGCTTGCCAAGCTCTTTTAGCTCAGCTGAGTGTCACGTCTTCCGAGCTGACCTCATGGGCTGAGCTTGGATCTCATATGAGCTATGCCCATGAGCGCAGCTCATGGGCTAACTTTTCTCTTGGGCTGGTAAGGCCCGCCTTCATGGGCTAGATTTAATTTGGCCTAAAACCTTTACGGGCTAGGTTTGATGCTTATTGGGTCCTTGGTCTATGCCCATCGGGCTGCATTGGGTTGCTTGGTCTGAGCTGAGCTCGGGAGGTCAGCACATGCTCTTATCAGCACGGGAGAGGAAACACTTCTTGCTTTGGAGTCGAAAACTAGGCCCGCTTGTTCTGGATATCGTGTACATAGTCCTGTGATCACGTCATTGTGTCTAACTTCGCTATGAGCAAGGCTCTGGCCTAGTTCCTTAACAAAGAGCTTAACAGCTACAAATGTCAAGTGTCCATGACACAATCTATAAGTGTCAAGTTGTTTTCCCAACACCTTAACACTTAGGGGAGTAGTGAAGTATATGGACACACAAGTCTTTTCAACCAAAACTTAAAGAGCTTTGGAAGTAGCCATAAAAGCTTACGGAGCTTGGACAACCAATGGATAAAGCAAAGGAATTAAAACTCTGAGCTAAATCCTAAGACTGGGCATGGTTCACACACCTCAACCAAAAGTCAAACGCAGCATAAGAGTTAAGGACCTAAGCATGACCAGCAAGCCTGCTCGGTTGCAGCTCATGGAAGAAAAAATAGAGCAAGCAGATAAGAATGATTGAGCAGCCAAGGTCTGCTCAAAGAAATATAGCTGTTAAAACACGTGACTTTCTCCGTAAAACAATACGCAATTAATACTCAGTCCATACTCTCATCTAAAGAAAATCGACTGACTTAGGCATCGGAGGGGCGATGGCGATAGCCACGCCGGTGCCCATAGTGTACCGTCTCCATTTTGCAGGTCGTTGGTCGAGCACGCCGGAGGACCGCTTCACCAGCTGGAGGACTAGGTGGGCAGATGAAGGACCTCATCTCCGCAGGTACTCGAAACTGCTTCATCAAGACCCTATGTTACTTTTCCAAGGGTACTGGTATCGGATTTTAGGGTTTGTGTTACTCTAGTGGTCAGATTTATCTGATTTTGATGTCAGAGGCATGGTTGTTCTACTGGGAAGCACGGGTACGCCAGAAACCTTGCCGTACCCGTATCGGGTACAGGTACGGCGTGGGTACGGCAAAATCATATCGGGTACTTTTGGTATCTTTGGGTAGGCAAGGCTACTCCGTCGGTACGACTTGGGTACTTTGCGGGTGCGCTTAGGTACTTTGTAGATCTGATCTCACCGAAAAGAAGAAGGAGAAGAAGGAGAAGAGGAGGAGGAGAGAGATACCAGCCTTGATGCAGCTGCTTGTGTTCAATCTGGACAGCTGCAGCAGCTGCAACAGATGCAAGAAGAAAAGGAAGAAGCAGACCTGTAGGGTTTGACTAGTTGTTGGGCTTGTCTACTTATTGGGCTTTCATTTAGTTATGGGTTTGTGGGCTTTTCTATTCCATAGAAGAAGTGATAGTTGTTTGGGCTCCTTCATTAAATTAGGCTCTGGGACTATTAATTGTTTATTGGACTACAACTAGATTTTCTTTTAAATGTTTTTGCAATTTAAGTGGTATAAATTTTTTTTTTTTGACATTTACTGATTTAAAAAACATAAAAATAGTAAAAAATTATATATATATATATATTCGCCATACCCGTACCCTACTTTTTTGGGGTTTTGCCGTTTTCCATACCCGTACCTCGTACCGGTACCCGTGCTCCATAGTTGTTCTATGATATGGGATACGTATCCTACGATTCGTATTGTCTCCTGAGAAAAACTATATGTATCCTACAATATAATTGCATATCCCAATATAGTATGTACCACATGATTACTTATTGACTAAAAATTAGACCTTATTTTGGGAAGCGGAACCCCAAACACGATCTAAATCGTTTGATCTAATTATGGCCTTGTTCAAACGATTTGAAGAAAACCCAACCTCAATCCTTTAGGGCTCAAATAGAAGGAAGAACAAATGTCAATCATGTTTTGCATCAATCAGATAATAACTAATAAGGGCTCTTTTTCTCTTCTCTTGGCCTAGACTTATAGACACATCAATGTGATACACCCCACTTGGGAAACTTAGAAATTTTCATCCTTAAAACTTCTTTTCTCATATTTGCAATAGATTTTAGTGTGTTATTTGGTGTAACTCTTTTTAATTGTAATTTTTGTGAACGTATCTTACGGCGCGCGATACATATCCTGATACCTTTCATAAAATGAGAAAAATGATACATGATGCGTATCCTGATTTGAAAACACGACAGTCAGAGGTCAATAGACACCACCTACATTTCAGTTTTTTAGTTTGTTCTTTCGCTTTGTAAGAGGTTAATTGAACTTGACTTTTTTGTACATTTTTGGTAATCCATGACCAACTAAGAATCTCGGAAGCATATCATATTCCTACTCAAGTAGTACAACTATGTGCACAGAGAAACCCACTTCACCTCTTTAGTAGGTTGTGTGCAGATGGTTTTTATTTTTTTCTACTCAAAGTATGAGTGTCTGAAATAGGTACTTCACAAGTTTAGAACAGTCCATGCAAGATAAGAGAGTTTTAAGACTAGGGTTGTGTAGAAACATTGTCCCAATGGAAATCAAAATCATTCATACGGTTAATTACCAAAAATAACTGAGGCAATCTTTCCGGATTCACTCCGCCTTACAGCCTTGCTTACCATTGTAATTGCCATTGTAGCATGTGTGTGGCCCAGCCCATAAGGGCCATGCGGACTTGACGTCATCCCCACCTTCCTCCAGTATATCGCTGGCAATCCTACGTGTGAGTGCGTTT
>JAOTQK010000020.1:14463458-14476667 GCA_025642025.1 Rhododendron ferrugineum
TTTGTTGTGTTTCAAATTCTCGTGTTGTGCTGACTATTTTTTGAAGAGCATGTGTTTAACAGTAGAAGTGTTATCTAAGTTTATTGTATGTAACCATTGATTATTAGTCTTGTAAGTTTTAATTGAGTATGGCCCTTAACAGCCTTAGGAATTGAACTGAAGTTCACCTTGTCGCATTTCGCCAAATTGAATGGAATTGTTATTGCCAAGGAATTTGCAAGGAGTGTTCTTTCTGGCTACTCCATTGGCGGCCATCTTGGGCATGTCTCTCACCATCCTACGGCTATTCATGGCCATAATTATTCGGCCATATATATTTTTGGTTCTGTTCAGGAAACTATAATTTCTAGAAATGCTGCGAGTTTTAGCAATGGCAATTTGGCAATTTTTATGATGAAACTAACACCGAACTCCAATGTTTATGTTGTAATATTTTGTGCTTCATGCGCACTAAAACTTTCCGTGAATGTAAATATATGTAGGTCTCAACTCACACACGTCTTTAGATTGCATAGATAATGTAAACATTAAACAAGACAATATACACTATATAATTCCCGTTTCCAAATCAACGGGCATGACCAATTGTGCTATATAGCACGTTGCTATGCTACTAGTGTATGAAGAACTGATGTTGTGTCCTTAGCTGAAGTATGAATGTGAATTATATACCATGTTTCTCTACAACAACAATCTACGTTTATCTACCAACAAGCATGCTTTTCGTGTGTAGTACGTTGGAGAAATCCAAAAACCAAAACGAACAAGCCCCTAGTTATTATATGCAAAAGGGTTTCTGACTTTGGTAAATCAAGGTTGGCCCGTGGAGTCATCAATTTGATGATTCTATTTGAACCAGTAACTTTCATTATATTTTCTCTGTTTTTTGTTTTTTTTCCCGTTGTTTGATTACGATGGGATAGGACTTTGGATATCACGATGGGGGTTGGAGATCACTACGCAGTATCTAGGAGATCACAATGGGCGGTTGCGGGGTCTAGATCTAAGGAGCCATCAATTTTACAGTTAAGACAATAGTGTCGGTGAGTAGAATTGACTGACCAAGCTCTTGTCCATATTGCTTTGTCTCATCGGATTTCTACTTTTGCAATATTTAATTTCCCCTTTAACCTTTGCCTCTCCTTTGTTTTTCAGGGGTTTTGATTTGAGAGTAGAATCGACTTACCAAACATTGCTATCAGAATCAAGTGTTCTACGTATCCTTCTCTTTCTCTATTCTTTCTTTCTTTTTCTCTTTTTGTTCAATGTTTTACAGAAAAAATTTAATATGATGCATCAGTTATGTAACATGTAACAATAACCCATATGCTAGTTTGTACTTTTTATGAGTTTGGCAACCATTTAATTTAAATTGACGCATCGGTCATGCAATGGATGTAATTAGTTTCATTAAGGCATCAAGCATAAATTTAGATTGATGCATCAATCATGGTTTAGACTAACTAGGCTATTAGTAGAATGTGTTTTATTTTTATATTTTTGGATGTAAAAGTGCATCTTGGTTAGTTTTGTTATCAACATAAGCTATGTGAGCCCGAGTTTCTTGTTTGAGTTATCTTCTCAGTAGCTTTATCAGTTTGTGCTACAATTTGGGTAGTAATTGACTTGTCAATAGAGAAACCATGCTTAGGGTGACTTTTTATTCGCTTTCTTTTCCTTTTTTCGAATTCAACTTTACTATATTTTTCTCCATAGCTTGGAGTCCACGTTTTTGCAAGGCCTAGAATTATGAGCTATCACAAATGAAATGCCTGAGCCTTTTTGATGGCTGATTTTAAAATTAGTTCTCTCATTACTATGAGCTATCCTAATCAGCATGTTTTGATTTGCTTTAATCATGTCCAAATGCTGCGGTAGGTTTTTTCCTTTGTGTTTGCACATGATTTTTCTGTGTAAAATAGAACGGAATAATTAGAGGAAGGGCGAACAATAGTGGTTTGCAATTTTTGCTTTTAAGTGAGATAGATCAAGTTCAATTCTCAAAGGTGAGCAAGTTTAATCTACTATCGTTTTGGGGTCAGATTTCGCTAAATGATTTTTCTTTTGCTATATTGATGATCTACATTACAACTTTGCATGAATAAGATGCTTTGTGCCATAGGGATAGCTTTAGAGACCACATTGGTTTCTCTATTTTTCTAAATGGTTTTTGGGGCAAGCTTTGCTAAATGGTGTTTCTCTATTTTTGATCGTGTACATGAATTGTATTCTGTTTCTTGAAATCAATTCTCTCATTACTATGAGCTATCCTAATTAGCATTTTTTGATTTGCTTTAATCATGTCCATATGCTTTGGTTGTGGTTTTCCCTTTGCAATACAAATTAGAGCTGCCGCAATGCATCTCATCATTTCAACTCTTTGCATTCTTGGTTATTTGATAGGGTAGGCTACAGTCGAGAGAGCAAGGATTCTTGGTTTCCTCTTTTCTCTCCTTCGGTTGCATTGTTATTGGACCGACCATATTATACATGATTGCTATTAGTAAGTGGTTGATCGTTAATTGTCTTTGCTAGCAAACGAAATTTAGTTACTCTTAGTGTTTCCCTTGTGCTATTTTTCTTGGTCAAATGCTATTAAAACTGATATGAAAATAAAACTCTCGACATTGAGGGAAAGTCACTTAATAAATATGCTTGCCCATTTACTATATGAACCTATTATGTCACTTCCACTTCTAAAATTGGACAGACTGATATTTGAGCTCGTTGTCAATATTGTCTTTTATTTGCTCACATGGTTGTTATTTTGCGACGCGTTTGTTGTGTTAAGTCTATTGTTTTTTGGATTGCTATGTTGTTGTTGCTTTATTATGACTTCCTTGGTTACTTCCTCATTTTGTGGGTTATGCGATATTCTTTTTTACTGCATATATGCGAATGTAATAATCTGGTAATTTAAGTTTAAGTTTCCTACTGGCTTTGTCATGGATTTTATTTCTTATTTTCTCCCTGACTTGCTTTTCTTCGTAGACGCTTTATCCTTGCTTTTCGCTGCTGCTTGTAGAGTGGTTTTCTGGAGATCTTTTAGACATTGTTTTAGTCGTTCCCGTAACGTCTTGGTTGTTTGTGTTGCGATTGGATGGGTTTGATTCGCTTGCAAGGTTGTTGGCTTTATAGTGTTTAATTCATTACATAGGAAAGCTTCGAGATCTCACCATTCTATTGCATGCAACAAGGAAACTGAATAAATGATTGAAATTTGTTTGTTCATGTGCATCCACTCTTGCATCATCTCTATGTTTAGATATCCAACTGTCCAATTAATTATGCGTACATAATAACATCATCGACGGTAGGCAAGTTGCATTGAAAAATTAAGGTGGTGCATGTTGTGGTTAGATTGGGAAAGGGAACTTTGATGCATATATTATTTGAGGAGAGGAGAGTACATGTGTGAGAAAGACATTTGTGAACAAATGGAGTCAGGAAGGAGCTACATTTTACCTTAGAGCTTCAACTTTTGGGGTTACAACTTGAGTAAGTTTCCATATCCCTGCTTTTGATCAAGCTTTCCTCTCTTCTTTGGTCATGTTATGTTATTTGAACTTCCGATAGATCAAGATAGTCCTTGATTTGTTGTTTTCGTATTGTGCTTCAAGGATATTTCACAAAGATGACACTAGGAAAGAGCTGTTTGAATGAGTTTTTAGGGCATCAACTACCGCCTACATAACCCAATGTAAGTTTTTCTCACTGTACTATGAAGAGGATCAACTAAGATATTTATGCTTCCGCAAGATATGTTGGGAATCGTTGAGCGTGAGTGTGTGAATTGGAGTTTGTGATAGTGGGTATGTTAATAGTTGTTTGTGAGTGTGCACCTCCTACACACTCTATCTGGTTGAGTGGAAGTTTGTGGCTTTGAAAAATAGGGAGTAAGAGTGTTTTAAGTCAATTATTATTTGTGAGTGCTCAATTTGTGTGGGGCGTGGATATTCGGAGGTATTTATGTGCTTGAGAGATTGGTTGTTTTTGTGCTTCTATGTGGGTACGTGTTAGCAACCAGTTATTAGAATTTACAAGTTTGAATGGTTGATTACTCACCAATAACTTGTAGCATTCTGAGCTTCTCATACTTTTCTTTTACTCCCTCCGTTCCAATTTGTAAGTCCTTTTGGGAAATCCAACTTTTTAAGGGAGCTTAATCATTACATGTACAAAATTTGAACTTTCCAATTTAACCCTTCATATATATTATAACTTTTGTTGATACATGCAGTTCCCTAAAATATCTCCCAACTCCCGAAAATTTAGGGGCAAGCCTGGCTCCCAAATCAGAGGTATTGGTTCTAGCTGGGCGGGTAATCCAAGAGTCTCATAAGGAATTCAAATTTCAAAAAAGGTGAAGGAGCAATGATGAAGTTTAAAGAAGGGTAAGAATGGAAAGTTGGATCCCCTTTTTGTGTTTATTTTTGGAAGTGGACCTTTATTTTGGAACACCCAAAAAAGAAAAGAGGGACTATGAAATAGGAACGGAGGGAGTATTTTTTAGCTAGATTTACTTTCCCAATTCTCTATTTTATGGTGTTGCAACCAGTACTTCATTTCTAGAATGTGTCTGAAAATGGGAACTTAGGTCGTTAGGTAATAGGCATATATTGAGGGATAATTCTGCTGTAGTTAACAGGTCACTATTTGTTAATTGTGCCGTTTTTGGCCAGTTGATTCTTTTCTTTATTGTATTTTTTGTACTGTTACCTCACTCTGGATTTTAGTTTCTTCTGTTTTTAAAATATTCAAGCTTTTGTAGTCATTTATTTTATTTGTGATGGTGTAATGAATTTCCTATAGCAGAGAGTGTGCCACAATGCTAGTATATTGGCGCTACCTTCTTGGGATCTTTTCATGTATGCTCACTTACAAGCTTTCACACTTGACAGGCTTATGTCACTTGTATTTGAGGTGCTCAATAATTCATTGAGACACTAGAGTTGAGGCTACGAGAAATGCTTGTTTCAACCCTAAGATTGTAGTCATCGAGGTTGGTTGAAAGTATCGGGTCTAGCATTTGCAGAACAGTTGAGTGCTGCTCCAATAAATCTAAATTTTCTCAGGTGCAAGTTTGAGCTGCAAAGTAATTCTTGTCCTTTGTTACTGATTTCTTCTACGTTGTCTACGTGTTTATTTGTTGCTATCAGTGTCAACAACAAAGAATGATGAGGAAGGTTAACACATAGAACTTAGTATGACACTGTGTGCTTTGAGTTTAATCACCATGTTATGGTTTTGTGCTATTGGACTCTACTAATCAATTATTTGTCCTATATGAATACTGTTTTTCACATTGCACTAGACACATAATGATCTAAAACGTGTTTTCAAACCAAAAGTTTGGTATGGGTCATATGGAATATCGATTTAAGTTTTTGAAAGTACGTAACATTTGGAAATTGGGTAACGTACTAGTCAACTTTGTTGCATTTGAAGTCACATTGAACCATGAATTGCTTTTCGCTGGCTTAGATGAAAGATGGAAAAAAAATTGCATGAAAATGTGAAAGGCACGTAAAGCTGGCTTGATTTGGTTTTTGTTTAAATGAAGTGATTTGGTGAAGTGTCGAGAATGCCATGTAACATGTATCTGTTAAGTTTTGAATGCGAAGCGTAAAAGTTTGATGGATTGAATATGGTCCGAGCTAATGTACTTTGTCAGTATGACTTTTTAATTAGAGAAAACATTGAAGGTATGTGGGACCATGGGAGCATTTGGAACCAGCCAGTCAAACATTGCCGAGCCAATAAAAAAAGCACCAGTCAGACATTTGAATGAAGAGTTTTGAGACACTACTACAAACTTTGGTGGTGAAAATGGTATGTATTTTTGACTTTCATATTTGGCATCTTATGTTATTTTTGGGGGTAAAGTCCGTTCTACCCTATTGGGGTTTGAGGCTTGTGCGGATGACGTCATTGACCCTTAAACGTGACCGCATTACCTTATGTAGTTTTTGAACTATGCACATTGAAATTTTTTGTTCTAATTAATAAAATATGTATGGCACCCGTTACAAATACAATGGTTTTGATTTTCTAAATTTTCTTAATTTTGTTAGTCCACAATGCAACTTTTCCTATGAGTGGTTGGAGTGTTGGAAATATTGGAAGGCATGAAATTTCTACTCAATTTAGAAAATTCCAAAAAATTATGACAAGCTATTTGAGTCCATGCATGTGTTCCCTTGAGTCTCAAGTTTATTGGTGTCTTATAGTTAGAACTCACGTGCTCGGGTCGTGCGAGATGGAAATTGCGGGGCGTGCAGAGTTTGCTTCCCAACTGTCGGAAAGCAATCTTGTATTCTCTCAGGTAAATGCTATGAATCTCAAGTTTATTTCACATTCCATGACCTGAAGTATATAGCAGCTAACTCTTGTTAGTGATCGAGCAGATCACAAACCAAAGCCACACCAAAACAACGTCGTTCTTCCCCTTTCTAGAGAGAGAGACACTACTCTCTTTTCCTTGTTCTGTAGAATGTGTTTTTAGTGGGCCAAAACACATATATAGGATGAGGGCAGGATACTCCTCTTGTGCCTAATAAAATGGCCCAGCCCATTATGGGTCGAATTAACCATATAGCATGAGGCCCACACTAAACAAAATACATACTAATAAATTAGGTGCACCAAAATTACCCATTACAAAACGGTGATCACTAACCAAATGGGTCTAAACAAATACTCCGATAAATTTGATAGTCGAACTAATCCGGAACCTTTTAACATAAATGAAATACGCTAGTCCACAAACATAGAATAAATCTAACATTCTCCCACTTGCATTTTCTATCATTTTCACTATAATCATACAGACTCTTAGTATCTTTTTCATTTTCCTCTTTATTGTCCAATCCACCTTAAAATAATACTGCTAAACTTTGAGCCATATGTTGTCTTTTCCTTTTGACAGTCACCATTGGAATGCGAACTTAATTTTGTTTAGTTTGTCAGCAAAGGTGATGTTAGGCAACTGCAATTTGTAGTTGCGGCTTCGATGCATTGATTTTGAAGATTGGCTTCCTCAAGTTACAATGGTATTTTCTATTTTGTTTATTTTCGCAATTTTTCCCTTGTATCATATGACTTGTGTACATGATCACAAATTTACTTGG
Source organism: Rhododendron ferrugineum (assembly GCA_025642025.1). Classification (NCBI taxonomy): domain Eukaryota; kingdom Viridiplantae; phylum Streptophyta; class Magnoliopsida; order Ericales; family Ericaceae; genus Rhododendron; species Rhododendron ferrugineum. The sequence goes on from JAOTQK010000020.1 coordinate 14,470,589, forward strand.
GAAAGGCTCAGTTGTTTGTCTTTCAAGTGATATATAGGTTTGTTCATTTGGCAATTGGCATATATTCCTTTCCAACTTGTTCCAAGTAATATAAAAGGCTTGTTCATTTGACAATTGGCGTATGGGGCTCTCCTAGGAAGTGGCATTGGATATTCCTTTCCAACTAGAGATGTTTGAAAACAAAATCATTTTAAATTTAAGCAGAATCACGTTTCCTTTTGCTTTTTTTCCTCGTTGTAGACTTCAAGAGCTTGACCAGCTTTTAGGTATCTAATGTTGAACAAAGGCTTTTTTGGTGTGATAGGTGGTTTTAGTTGGTCTTCAAAAGTTAGATCTTCTTTTCTTATCATTTTCCGGGCCTGCAGTGTTACTTACTGTTGCATAGTTGAACAAAACTAAACATTAAATATGAACTCTTTTTTTTTCTTTTCCAGTAGAATCAGTGAGAAACTAGATGAAGGCATCGTCTCTTGGAGTTTCTACTTTGCTCTCATTTTGAGTACGTGTTTTAAAATAGAATCACTAACATAAAACCTTCCATTACTTATCTAGTCTTTAATCAATTTTTTAGTCTTTTCCTACTGAACTAATTCAAATAATATGAAGTGATTGCAAGAAGTAGAGTCTATGAAAAAGCATGTTGGGAATTCTTAAACCTGTCAATAGTCCAGTTGGTGGTAGTACCCTTAGATGAAAGATGAAAAAAAAAATGCATCCAAATGTGAAAGACACGTAAAGCTGGCTTGATTTGGTTCTTAATTTCATTTTTGTTTAAATGAAGTGCTTTGGTGAAGTGTCGAGAATGTCATGTAACATGTATGTTTTAAGTTTTGAATGTGAAGCTTAAAAGATTGATGGATTGAATATGGTACGAGCGAATGTACTTGGTCAGTATGGCTTTTTAATTCGAGAAATCATGGAAGGTATGAGGGACTATGGGAGCTTTTGGAACCAACAACAAAGCACTAGTCACACATTGCCGAGCCAAAAAAAAAGCACCAGTCAAACATTTGCATGAAGAGTTTTGAGACACTACTACAAGCTTTGGTGGTGAAAATGGTACGTATTTTTCACTTTCATATTTGGTATCTTATGTTATTTTTGGGGTAAGGTCCACTCTACCCTATTGGGGTTTGAGGCATGTGCGGATCACCTCGTTGACCTTTAAACGTGACCGCATTACCTTATGTAATTTCTGAACTATGCACATTGAAATTTTCCGTTCTAATTAACAAAATATGTATGGCCTACGTTACAAATACAATGGTTTTGATGTTCTAATTTTTCGTAATTTTGTTAGTCCACAATGCAACTTTTCCTAGGAGGGGTGGGAGTGTTGGAACTTTTGGAAGGCATGAGATTTTTACTCAATTTAGAAAATTCTAAAAAATTATGACAAGCTATTTGAGTCCATGTATGTGTCCACTTATATATGTCCACTTGAACTGTTAAAAAGTAGGGTACAATGTAAAAGATTACTTATTTATAATGTACATGCGAACATTTAGTTGGTTGAGGTTTACCACATGGATTAGCTTGCTTAATGCATGTAATGCTTAATGCATGTAAGAAAGGTTCCATGATTCCATGATGAAATGTAAGTAGTTAGGTTTGAGTGGATATCAAATTGACACAAATGTTGTTACATCAAAAAAATCTTTGTTTGGAAATTGACATATAGTATAGTTGTTGATAACAAGGTTTTGGAAATTGACATATGTTGATAACAATGTTTTCAACATTTAAAGAAATCAAATTGCATATTTTTAGCATTTCGTCCTTAACTTTTTGTAATCTGGCAGGTTCTTTCCTTCCGTCAGAAATTGATATATGGTCATGGTTTTCGTTAGCCTTCCGGTCCCGTAAGCCTTTACTTTTGAGACTACCTATCTCCTATTATAACTTGCATGCACAAGCAATTAGTATGATGTTTTCATAAATTATTTAGACCATGAGGGCAATTGAAGATCTGTTGTGAAGGATTGGAAAAAGATCATCATAGTTGAGAAATGATGCAAACCAAAATACTTATAGATTAACTTATAGAAAAACTCTTAAAGGGGATACAAAAGAGACTAGCTCTTGATGACATTTTTTTAAAATGATAAAAACTACTAAATGAAGGACTCCAACACACATATATTTATTTAGACCCCTTACTACTAAGAGCACAAAATGACATAGGTACCCTTGCTACATACTACATCATACTCCCCTGCTAAAAAGGAACTTGTCCTTAAGTTACGATTGTAGTGCTTCAACCCAACACGACCCTCATAGCACATCCAATCTTAAACATGAGCTTGTTTTTGTGCACGTCCACCGCATCCATGCTTGTGTGTGGGTAAGCAATCCGCTTGGCATGTCTTGAACAAGGCAAAGCTACATCAAAGTATTTTCTAAGACATCTTCCCAAACACTACCTTGACCAATCGCCATTTGAAGATTCAAAGACAAGGAACATGCCGTACCCAAGACTTTCTTGAGTGAAGACCATTCCCAAGGGATCTTCAAGTTGTCCCATGAAGCCTAGTTTGGTCGCCAATTCTTCACAAAAACTTGTATATCATGCATCGGGGGTAACGCGGAAGGCAAAACTTGAAAACAATTCACACCCTTTGGCTCTACAAGGTCTTCAAGGCTTGGAGTTCCTCAATCTCATACTTTGAGTATGAACACAATGCACTTAGATGGCTTTCTTGTACCACTTGCTCCACATCCTCAAACCCTTCATTGTCGTCAGGATATTCATCATAGATAGTGAAATCTTCAAAGTCATTCCCAAACTCTTCCTTCGTTATCATCCTTCTTCAAGAGCGCTGGTTGTATCATTCTTCTTCATGGGTAAGAAAGTGACTTGTTGCTCATCCTTATGCACGGTGTGGTATTCCTCTTTCCATCATGAAGAGTATCGCGGTCGTATTGCCACGGACGGCCAAGTAATATATGACAAGCGTCCATAGGTATCACGTCACACCAAGCTTCATCAAAGTACTTTTGCTAGATGGAGAAGGACACCAAGCACCTCTTATTCAACTTGATTTCATTTCCCCTTTTGAACCAAGAAAGAACATAAGGATCGGGATGCTCTTCCACTTTGAGTTGAAGCTTGTCAACCGCCTCTTTAGATACCCATATTGTCACAACTCTCAGTAGCAATGATCATATTGCAAACATGCCCTCCTATGTTGCAAGTAGTGTTGAGTAGTTGACACGCAACCAATCTTCATCACTATCTTGCTTAGGTGTTAGGAGAGTCTTCTTGATCATAAGTGAAAGGCCCACTTCCTCTTCCAAGTCACCACCAATCTCTTCACATGCGATATCATCATACAAGGGAATATCATCGTAACTTTTCTCCACTCCTTCACTAAAAAGTGCTTTGTTACGACTACCAGAAGCCTTTCAACAATCCGAAGACTTGTGCCTCGGCTCCCCACACTTAAAGCATTTGAATCCCCCACTTTGGGGTTGGTTTTGAGTCCCCGAAACACCGGATTGGGGCTGGTTTTGAGCAGGGGCTGAAGTTTTGTCCCCACGATTTTGGTCATCAAACCCAGGAGGACCAACCTGGCCACCACTAGAAGAACCACCTTGAGAAGAGGGGTAGAAGGGCTGTTTGGACATGGAACCGCCTTGATATTGCAGCCCGGATCTCAAGGACTTCAACTTTTCTTGCTTTTCGGCCCAAGGCCCGATTGTAAGCATCCGAAACCATCCACAAAAGTTGCATGGCAAGGACATCTTGGATTGTAGTCGTCAACCCACTTATGTCCCTCGAAACCATTTGGTCTTCACTTTCATTCAATTCAACTCTAGCAACAAGTCGATGGAATGCCTCTGTGTACTCATCAACACTTCCAACGTGTTTGAGATTCTGCAAATTTTTGTAGAGATTTTGCATATAGTTGAAAGGCAAGAATTGCTCATTGAGTTTCGTCTTCATTTTCTCTTATTCTCCAATCTTTCACTAACTTCACCTTCTTCTCCTCGGAGTCATCTCCATAATCAAACACTCTTTCAACGGTATTCATCCAATCCACAAATTCATCCAGGTTAAGACTTCCATTGAATTCGGGAAGTTTAATCCTTAGTAGCAGGATTCGTGTGAACTGGGCTCGCTCCCAACACAGGAGCGCGAATTTGCACTCCAAAATTAGATTCGTGACTGGAGCGCGATCCCATCGACAGAGGAGCGCGATCCCGACTGACCTCGGAGCGTCTGGTTCTCTGGTTTCAAAAAAAAGAAGGAAGACGAAGTCATGAGAGAGAGAGAGAGAGAGAGAGAGAGAGAGAGAGAGAGAGAGGGGGGTATTGACCATCGAAGTCAAAGACGAAGAAGAAGAGTCGCAGTAGCTGCCTCTGCTTTTTTTTTTTTTTTTGATTAGAGTAGCTACTTCTGCTGAGTTAGGGTTTTACTCATACTTTTTGGCTTTGGGCCATTTGTGGGATTGGGCCAGCATTTTTATTATATAGCCCACTAATGGGAGAAATTTTCTTCTACCAGAATACATATTAGCTGTAAAGTGACCTATAATGGTTTTATACTTATTCAAATGCTTAAGTTATTAATCAATAATTCTTCCTATGTTTTCCTGCATCAAATTTCATGACGGTCATGAGTTTTCCTCTGCTCTTCTTGTATCTTTTGTTACCTCAAAACTAAAATTTGATAATTGGACTGTATACTATGACTTCACAACTTCTAAAAAATGGCAAAAAAGGAGTCCTTTGTGGCTAAAATTGGTTGATTTTCGAATATAATAATGTTTTAGTATGTTTTGTTCAATTTGATCTACTAATAACATGCCAATATCTGTTGTGCTTTGAGTTTCCTTGTTGCATTTGTATAAGTTATAAACTTTTTGGGATTATTGGCTCAATGTTTATACTATGATCTTTTGGATATAATGTAAATCAGGCCTGCTTCTGTTGCATACACCACTGTGATTTCACAGCTGACTTGATTTTGAGCTGATAACTGTAGAGGAGGATTAGAAATACAATGGGTGGATTTGATGACCATGTTGCTTGCATACGCCCTAATCCAAGCCCCAGAGCTTTTTTCCTCAACCGCGTGGGGCGATGATATTAAATAAAGATCAATTTTTGAACCTCCAGCAGGAAAAAAAAACTGACGAAAAAGATTGGATGCAAATTGGTGCAGTAAGCGATCAACTGACTATCCGTTCGGAATGGATGGCGGCTTGAGCTGGGTTTAATGCTCCAATATAGAAAGCATCACACCGGCTGACCTGTCACTGAGCCTAGATGTTCGGTCGCCTTACCTCACAATTCCGCTTGGTCTCAAACACACGTCTCCAGTTTTCCTTTTGAAACCACTGGTAAGCTTAAAATTTTCCGATACTATGTTGTTAGTCATTGTCAGATTTTCTATTGTTTCTTTTTGTATTTTTCATAGTCAGACCTAATGATTTTCCTTGTGATGAAGGTTGGTGAGTCTTAATATCAGCAATTCCCGTGACAATTCCATTTGCGGGGATTTTATTTTCTTTTTACCTTTTATTGGATTTGGGGCAATTTTAGGTTTCTTTATGGGTCATGGCTGGGAAGATTCACTGCTCGCTATTACTTTTTTGGTAATTTTTTTTTCCCTTTTAAGGTCCTTTTTTCCTTTCTTTTTTAATTACCGATTTTCTTTTCAGCAAGACAACAATGGTAGTGAATGCAACTCTTGTTTCAAATTACAGATGGACCATCCCTCTGAAGAACATAAGGTGAGCTTCCGGTCATTTTTATGGACGTATTGTGTTAATAATCGAGTATGAGGATATGCTAATTTATTTTTGGAGATCACCTTCCTATCTCTTGGCTAGGCTAAATTTTAGATAGCACTGTTTTCTCCCACGTTAATTTGAATGGTATGAAGTTTGGGTTCCATCGATTTATGTCCTGAAACTGAACATAACTTGCGAGGGTTGTAAGCTCGATCATGGGTAACACTTAACTTGCAAGGGCTGTAAGCTCAATCATGGGTAACACTTAGAGCATCTCCAATCCAACACCCTCCAAATCTCTATTTGAGAGGATCAAATTAATCTATTTTATTTGAAAAGTA
>JAOTQK010000020.1:14501537-14513362 GCA_025642025.1 Rhododendron ferrugineum
ATACATATTAGTGGACTTAGTGGGTTAGAAACTTGATCAGTGGACCTAGTGGGTTACAAACATGCTATAGTGGACCTCCCACCAATATTTTATTATTAATATCATGTTTGTTTGAGATGGGATTAGATGATGGGATTAGATTGATAGAAGAAATTGGTAATGAGAAGGAATTGGTAATGTGAAAGAGTTGGGATTGGACTATTAATACCCCTCAATACCAAGTCCCACGGGGTATTAGCAATACCCCCTATTACCTGGATTATTAATCCCATCGGACTACTAGTCCGAACCATTTTTGATTACCAAACAAGGTATTAATAATACCTCCACTCTACCAATCCAATCCCAACCCCTTGGAGGGTTATCAAACGGGGCCTAAATGTTAACCTCTTTTGTGTATTTTTTTTTATATAAAAGAGTGGGGGGTAATACTCAATATTCAATCAATAACGAGGGTTACTTTCTCAACTGGGGACTATGAAGTACTCTCAAGAATTATCAAAAATAAAAAATAAAAATACTCTTAAAAGAGAATAGTTTTGTTTACCCTCAACGAGGGTATGCTCATTCTGTGTCTTACTTCGATGATCAAAACTATTCATTTTGTTAAGATTTACTCCTATTTTTTGAAAGACCATGCAAAAATTCAACTCAATTTGACATCATTTTTTCTTTAAAATTCTCGACAAAAAAAAAAATTATACTTCTCAATTAAGCACGTACCGATAACCAATTGAACTCAATTTCTCCATTGTCTTCTAACAAATGAATTTGGATGAAATAAACAATTTTGACCATTGAAGTGAGACCCAGTGAACAAAATTGCTCCCGAATGACGGGGGCTTGAAAACCAACTCACATAATTAGTGTATAAGATCCGTCAAAAATAATAATAATGTGCAAGTATGGTCACTTGGATGGAATACAGGACCCAAAAACCATCCTTCTAGTGACCCAACTCCTAAGTTAACAAACATGTATCCACGTTCCATTTGAACAAAAACATGGGCATTTGGTTTTAGTACTTGGGAAGGGTCAATACATACGGAAATGCACAAACTTGAAAGGTAAAGTGCATGAAAAGTTGGTTAAATATCGATACATACAGCCGAATATTATTTTCAGCTGCATAATTTAAGTACAGAAACAGCTTAAGAACTGCTTTATCTTGTTCGGCCCCATCAAACCGATGCCTGAGAACTGTCTGCTGTTGTTTTTTGCACATGCTCAATCTAGACGTTCCGTCTGCAAGTGGACATGAAGGTGTTTTAATCACCATCACAAAGATTTTGCACCAAGAATGAGATCTAATACAGTATAGGACTATTTCAACACATCTAACAACGAAAATCATAGCATTGTATCTAAGATGTAGATTTTGAAATCGTCTAGGCATAATACGATATATCATAAAGCAATGAAAATCATGACGAACATGTTTTTCACTTTTCCAATCGCAAAAAAGGAAACCGAAAGGAAACGTAACCAGCAGAATCCAACTAGAGAAACCATGAGATGAGGAAATAACCAACGAAATACCTTCCAAAGGCCATCATTCAGATAATGCATGTTATCCACACCAATTCCCTTGTTGATCGCCCTTCTGCAATAGACAATGAATTATTTACCGAAGTTTATTGGGTATTGAAACACGGAATACATGTAATAGGTAAACTATATTTTCTTCTATCGACAAAAATCTCTTCTCCTTATGTCACCTTTTGTCAAACTCAACAAGGAAAACACTAATATGCAGCTCCAAGTAAAACATAATAAGTTAATAACTAATAGTTCATACAGCTGGTCCGGTGTCAAATATCATTTCAGACCTCCAGTAACGAAATCCCGTGAGCCAAATCGTAAGCCCTTGAGTGGAAAGGATTGACCCTTCCGCATAAATAAGAGCATGACATCTGATAAGACTGAGCCATCGATTGTAACCATCCAGAGCCCCCTCCAAAAGCACTTGTACTTCTATACAAGTTCAAAACAATGCAGTTCTTTTTACATTCTAACTACCATGTAATTAACAGCAACAGCTCTCACTTTATATTGTTATGGACTTCGTCTTTACCACCTTCATGATCCATCTCGTTAAGTAAAAAAGCAGACTTTTTGCCTTTGTATGAATTCTACTCTTAGTTTCTATTATTCAAATTTACCATTTCTAAATTTCTCTCGTGCTTCATTGTCGACAGAAAAAATCCAAATATTACTTTGTAGAGCTCACTGGGTATGTGCACTACATGGACCCAAGAAGGGATCAGAAGCAAGTACAAACACTAGTTTTGTCCCTACTAGGTAAATGTTTCACGCCAATTATGTTTGCTGTGTAAGTAATTTTAGAAGTGACCTGTTCATGACGTTGACAGTTCACTTTTTGATATGTCCGTGAAGGTGAGGCAGTCTTATTCATTACTAATTGACCTGAAGTACAAAACAACAGGAAGAGGTTTCAGCAGAATCCCTTTTGCTTTTTTGATTATGATACAATAACATCAAACACTTTTTACCAAATAATACTAATGCAACATGTTGAAGGTTTATGCTAATGCTAGTAGCAAGGAAGAAGCATGAGAGTTTTGGTGCATTATCAAGCCAAGTTGAGCAGGATCAATTGATCAACCCATGATTCAGGAGTCGATGGTTGACCGTCGTCTCCTTGTCGTTACATCTATAGGATCTCTTTTATGGATTGTTGTGCTTGGGAAATATGTTGTGCTTGTCGTTTTGGTGCAGCAATAAAGTGCTCTTTGCTGCAGGTTATGCTCGTACTAGTATCCGCTGCGGGTATTTTTTGTGCTTTTCCCTTTCTGCCATGTTATTTTGTTGGAGGTCATGTGCAGATTATTTAGCTGGAGGCTTTGCTTTTTGTAGTTATTCTTCTTTGTATTCTCAAATTGATTCATGGAGATCAGGTTCTTCACCAATTGATTGATCTTCATTGTGCTTTATTTCCACCTTTTTTCTTTTCTGAAATTGAACTAATTGATTTATCAGATTATTACGATCAACTGGAATTTTAATTTTTACTCATCCTAGAAATAAGATTTGGCAATTGTCTACAAGTCAGTGGCATAAATTTGCAATTTCTTTGACTTTATTTGAGCCCCGAACTTGGCTCGTTTGCTTATGTTCGAGTTTATTCAGCCGAACTCGAGCTCCACAAATGGACTAGCCAAGCTTGAGCTTGATTATCTAAGCTCGGTTGCAGATCGAGCTCCCAACCAATTTTGAGCGAGCCATGCTCAAACAGTTGTCTTGATAGGCTCAGCTCATTTGCCGTCCTAGCCATTGTGTCCTCTTGTAAACAATAGGTTTTCAGTCAGTCTTTTGGGTTCCAATTGTTCTCTTACTCGTGCTATTTTTCCTAATCCAAAATTCTAAAATGCTACACATGGTTTCATACTTTCATCAATAATGACATTCCCCCAACAAAACATGCTAATTTGTGTGCTAAAATGATGTCCAGATATAAAGATGAACCAGTCAATAACTACTAAATTATGATCACAACTTACATATCTTTTGCCGACATTTTTGTAAAGCCAATAGCGAGAGCATGCTGCTTTCCTTCAGCCATTATAGCCTGGGAGAATTTAGGGCTACAAATCAGGGTATTACGTGACAAAAACGTATCCTACTTCATTTATATTTCATCAGAACATGAAAACCCTGTGATACCTTAGCACAGTAAAAGACCAAAACTCCAAAAAGATGATACCCTATGCATTAATTATTTCGAACCAACAATTAAACAGATAGCGTAAATAATATGCAATGATTACAACCGTACCACCGGTGTTTCTTCAGCCACATCATCATCCAAGGCACCACCAGGAGAAGTAAGCCCAGGACACATTATGTTAGCTCCAGCGAGGACATATTTGATTGCACCCCTGTCTACTTGTAGTTTTTTCATAACATTAGGATCTGCAAAAGAGAGAAACCAGGGTAGCAGCGTTGTTCAATGATTAAAGGATAGTTACTAAAAAAAGACCTTGTTTGCTCAAACGATGAAAATAATGTCAGAATGCAAATTTCCAAATGAATTTTCTAATCTTAGCAGATTCACAGATGTACAACACACGGCATCTCATTGTTCTGGTAACACAAGCTCTGGTGTAGGCTTAATACACTTGTTACATATTTGCTTGGCTGAGATACATAGAACTAGATTAATGCCTATGGTTTTGACTCTTGGTCGCTTAACTGCTAAATGGCTAATAGTGTCATCATATGGTGTGTCCATGCCAGCATGCTCCAGTGAGTGCATTGCATGCTTCCTCAACCCTAACTAACCTTTTAACTCTGACTCAACATATGACGGCGAAGATAATATACATATGGAACCCATACTCAGCTTTTCTCCATCCTCCCACTCTAAGAAGCACGGATACGGATACGGATACGATACGGATACGGATACGATACGATACGGATACGCGGATACGTGATTTTTCCAAAAAGTAGGATACAATACGTTGGGGATACGTTGAATATAAAATTAATTTTTCCAAAAATTATTTGTATCCCCTTCATTAGGTTGTAAGAATGAGGAAACAGAACTTCAATCCCCTAAAATCAGATTATACTGTAAAAAAAAATCCCTAAATCAGACAAGAGAGAGACGAGAGAGATATACATTTCCGTATAGGTATATATATGCCTATATATATGTATATATATATATAGAGAGAGAGATAGATATATATACATTGTTACACAATGAGAGAGAGATGAGAGACGAGAGAGAAGAAGAAGATGAGAGAGAGACAAGAGAGAACAGAGAGACAAGAGAGAGAAACACTTCCAGTGTCATCGTTGTCGAGAGACAAGTGAGAGATATCGTCGTCTTTTTTCTGCCTTTCGTTCTTCTCTGTTTTCGACTTGTCCAGGTTGGGGAGATAAATATGAAGTCCTAATTGCAGTTTTGACGCATATATTTTAAGTGATAACATTTTTACCCCCGAGCGTATCCATAATGTATCCGAGCGTATCCAAAACGTATCAGGGTACCAAAAATTAAATCTAAAAACAGGATACTCTAAAAAAACGTATCGGATACGTATCCAGAACGTATCCGAGCGTATCCGTATCCGATATGCGTACGGTACGAGATACGGAGGCTAAAAAAAGTATTCGTGCTTCATAGGTCCCACTCATTAAAACCCCTCGATGAGTACCCTTCTACAAAATAAGCACAAATTAGCAATGAGCCAGAACTGGATCTGGATTCTTAATTGTAATATTGAACTAGGCTAGGGCTTTCTAAGTCGAGTTTGAAATTTAATACAATTAACAATTGGATTCAAATACGGGCACTTGAAAATTCTTAGCCAAAAGGTCGTATTTGCACATTTGACAATTTTGAAAGAAACGGGCAGAATAGTCTAAGAACACCCATTGATGTCATCAAATTTATCATGCCATGACCACTCATGTAGTCATGTCCCTACACACCATCGATGTCATCAAATTTATCATGCCATGTCCAGTCATGGGACCAAAACCACGTCATCCGTCGCAACAGTGCGACACTATGAATGCTTTCATTCCTTCCGAGTCTTCCGACCCTCTAACCACAAACTTCCTCACCTGTTACTCTATCACCAGCCACTAATCAATATACCCATCTCCACCTCAAGCTTTGGCTCCATGTTGAAGCTTCTAGACCAAACCACACGGAGGCTCAAGTAGTTAAGTCCTAAACAATCGGATTCAGCTACATGAACCATTGAACATTTGTTTTCAGTTTTCATTCAACACAATAATTTCCAAATCGCGAGTCACCAATTGCCTTTTCTCAAATTGTGAATCAAATCAAACCATGAATCGTAAAGATTAGTCATAAATTTGACTAGTTATAAAAGAGGTACATCTATGCATTAATGCCAAAAATTCCTCATACAAAAAGTACAGTTTTAACCCAATGAAAAGATTAGAGATTATATAGCCTAATAGATAAGAGCATCTTTAGCAAAGCCTTCAAAGTTTAACACCAAAGTATACTTTACTACCTCAAATAGCAATTCAGAAGAAGAATTTTTTAGTGCACTCCAAGAGATCCTTTAAACATGATTTTTCAAACATTATTTTATCAATAAAAAATAACAAACCTTACAAAAGACAAAAAGTTAAGCACAAAAGATTAAAAAAGCAAAAGGTGAAATAAACAAGTATAGCATTTGGAAAGGAAGATACCCAGCCCTAAAATTTGAATTTTGAGAAGTAAATTGGATGACGGAATAGTGTTTGAGGTAATTTTGAGAAGTATACTTTTTTATGGTGTTTGAAGGTATCCTAAAGATGCTTTAAGAAGATTGCTTGTATCACAAGAGATGCGGTTGCCGCTCCAATTCCTGCCGAGATTACGATATACCATAGAACAATATTGATTACCCTATGATTTTAGGAATTAGATGAGACAGAAATTCAAAAACTAAATTTAGCAAAATATGTATTTAAATTGGATACTGTACTCAACATGATTCATAGCTTCAAGTATAACGATTTTTCGGAAAAGATAAAGAGAACGTTTTACAAACATTGAGTCCATTTGTTTTTACCCATAATGTATTAAACATGTTTTGTACTAAAAAATTGTATTATACACGTTTCTTTCACCAAAATGGCAACAGACAATTGAGGAGCAGTAAGATATTCTAGACTTAAACATCTTTAGAAGATTTATTCTATTAACTCTAAGAACAAATTAAGAAGAAAAGGGTTACGAACTTGTCCCCATTTGTGTTATTAATACTATAATCGCCAATGATTAACGAATTATTCACGAGTATACTAGACACCCATATAAACTTACATTCTTGCTTTCTAACCAAACCAAGCCTAGTGTCCCAATCAATTGGGGTTGGCTAGGATTCATGAAGATCTAACGGGGCTTTTAAGTGTTGGCTGTCATCTACCTAACACACAACCCTCCTCCTTTTTCCGGTCTTGGGACAGGCTGTAAAAAAAAGATAAGACACTAAGCACCGCACAAGCGGAGATAAATAAAAAGGGTTCCAAATCTGTTGGTTGCTTCAATTTACAGAATCCTGAATGTTCTAATAAAGAATGGTAAAATTCACAAGAATCATCAATTCTATCCCGAAATCGAATAACCTATGGTGTCATACTGATTTTGAAAACCAGTAATTTTGCTTTAACAAGCACAATTACGAGCATTCAGCAAGATAAAGTTCCAAAATTATGCATCATTACAAAAGTTTTGAACAATCAATTAGATCACTCTTCTTTCATTTCAAGCTATAAAAATACTTATGATGTTCGTATAAGCTCTTCAATTGTTCCACAAACAACATGTCAACATCTATTAGACAACTTTTTGAGGGGGGCTCTTTTCAACAAATGTTTGGGGCCCAAGGCAAAAGCGTCGCTCGCCTTTGCTCAAGCCAGTATTGAGAGGTAGTGATGGTGTGGGTCGATTGGTGGTGATGGAGGTGATCTGTATCATGTGATTTATGCCAGTGGCAGTGGTGATTCAGTGCTGGGATGGGCATGGGTGGTCATTACCGTCAGGGTGAAGGGGTGACAGAGTTTATGTTGGCGATGGTGCGAGTGGTGGTCACAATGGAGGAGGAGGTGAGAAGTATACATGAGGGTGGTCGGAGTGGTGGCAGCAGCAATTGCCCAGAAGCGGAGGGCAGCAGTTGCCAAGCATATGGGTGACGTGTCAAACTAAAGGCCAGTTGTCAAGTTGAATGCAACGAGGCGTTGCGACAGGTTTTTGGTCTAATTTCCAACGACCTAACGTGATGATTCGAAGTATCCTTCTTTGACCCGTGGAGAGATATGATGTGTTGTGGTGCGCTCAGTTTCTCGAGGAAAAATCCCAAACTCTAAAAATTGCACTGGACAGGTTACACATTCTACGATTCACTTAATGGGCTCGAGGGAGTGCTAGGATTGTCACGTATTGAATTGCATTGTCAGGAATTCTTAAGTTAACATGTTTAGAGCATATTCTAGGTCCTACATGCTCGGCCGTCTAGAGTTCCGATCATTTTCAAAGTGTATGGGGTCACATTTTTTAGCCGAGGCAAGTTTTACCGTATGGGGTCTTGTCAATTGACGCCTAGGATATACCAATCTCATATTAGGCCCCTGATCATATATACAAATATCGGAGTGTCCACCTAACAGTGTATTCATTCACACATATTCCCTGCCCACACCCATAATTCATATAGTGTCACAGTCAACTCCACAGATAGATTATATGTCCAAGGATATCATATTCTCATAAACAATTTTTTTTGCTTTCATGGGTCATATGAGATCAAGTTAGGACCCCACAAGAATGCATCATTTCAAAGTAAAAAATCGTGACTACCAATTTCACTCTCAAGAAAGGCCATTCTGCTTCAAAATCATGGTACAAAGCAAGGTAATAAATTGCAGTCAAGCGAAGAAATACTTTACATTGATGAAGAAGTCGTAGTGTAGGCATATAAGGTCCATCACGTATATTGAAGAACAAAGGCACGTTGTTGACCAAGACCACATTCAGATGGTTTTGACTGAAAAGAAAAGAGCTTGTCAAAGAAACGCTCTCGCGTTTGTAAAGTAGTTATTCAGAGAAAACCATATGAAGACATCATAGAAGAAAAGACGGAAGGACAAGGCTCTTGAAATAAGGGAGGACCATTTTGCAACAATGAGAGGGGACTTCTTTGGAAGCAAGTCATCTATCACCGGTTCAAGTCCTGGGTACTGCAGCAAAATGAATATTCAAATCAAGCAGTCGAGAACGAATTCAATGAATGAATAGTCATATAAGGCCAAAAGAGTAAGGGAAAAATGGATGATCCACTAAAAGTAGAAAACCTCTTCTGCAATACTCTGTCGGATTTTGCGCTGCACAGATGCTTTAACTTGATTTTGTGCAGATACCTCTTCAGAAGAGAACCTATCAAATATCTAGTTTTTAATTTTGTAAAACACTATTTGCACCCAGATAACAAAGGAAAGATGCAAAGCAGAGGGAAATGTGCATTCTTTGAATAAAAAAACTGGAGAAAAACTGAGCAATAGGTTGAGTTGCCAATAAAAACAGCGCACACCAAAATCCTGACACTGGAAAATCGTCCTATGAAAAGAGTGGCAATACCCCCAAAGAATATGATCGAAAAGATTCCTCGTCTAATTTACAAATTCAACACTTTAAAAGTATCAAAAGATACATGAAACAACTTCATTGCAAATGTTGCTCTCCCAAAATTGAGCTTCTTGCAGCAAGAAGCTCAATTAACGCCCTCATCATCATTTTCGTCATAGCCCTTATTTAAAACCCAAAATTTGCAAAAATTTGTCAGCTTATAAACATCATGGGTATCTTCAGCTTCCTATACAAGTGCCGAAATGGAAGGAAAAAAATCACAGCTTTGGTTGTCACTACCGTCCCGCTAATTGGTACCTTCCGAGACCAAAGACCATTTTAAACCCACTAATTGTGATTAGAAAACAAAGAAAAGTGACCAAACCCTTTTCAAAGCCACTAGTCGTGGCTCCAAATAGAGAATCGCAAAAATTTCCAGAAGTATGTAAAAATCACGGCTTCATTTGCTGCCACAATTGTTACCCTCTGGAACAACACCAAACCCACTTCCACCGTGCAGAAACCGCAACTACTTTTAAAACTACGACATAGTTGTGTCATCTAGATTTCAAGCATAAGATACCTTTCCTATGCACCGGTTTAGGTTCGCTTTTCATTTTGTTCCACAAATTTCGCTGGTTTATTAATCTATTTCATTTCGTTTTCTGTGGACAATTTTCAACAAAAATGCACTAATACTATTCATAAATATTATACAGATATACTCCACATATCAGTTCTGAAAGAAAAAATTGTGTTATTAACCAGGGCACTGTTAGGTAGATCGCCATTTTAGATTGCAGGTAAGCAAATAATTTCACGAGCATCAAATGGGTGCTACGAACACATAAAGGCAGTGTGTGTGTGTGTGTGTGTCTGTGAGAGAGAGAGAGAGAGAGAGAGGACTCACTTCTTGAACATCTTCTTCGTCTACTGCTGAAGAGAGAAACACAAGGGGGGGGGGCGCTTCGCTGATCTGAAGGAAAACCCTTGTTTTTCAAGCTTTTTTAGTTAACGGATCCGGTTCCAGAACACCAACTTATAAAATAAATAAGTATTTATTTTACATTTTTAAAATAAAAAATAATATAAATGAAATTTTTTTTTTCACCATATAAAAGATCTCAATGACATCTATCAAACAAGATCCATATTGATAGAAAAATTATTTACGTAAACACATAATTTTTGAGCTTTTTTTTTGACTGGGCATAATTTTTGAGCTTGAAATTGCCTTTTTAAAAAATAAATATTTATTTCCCTTCGGAGAACTAAGTGAAAATTGCATGTTTGGGAATAAAACAGATTCGCAGGACAATGCTGAATTATTAAGTGAAAATTTAGGGGTGTTTCCGGTAACGGAAAATTTGTAATTTTTTATTTATGGTTGAGAAGTTGTTAGGTGTTTCGGGTAGAAAAGAAGTTGTTAGTGGATTTGTAAATAAAGTTACTGTAGCAAAAAAATTGTTGAAAACTTTTTTATTAGTAAAAACGAGATGGTAAAATGTATTAAATTTTTAGTATTTTTTGTTAGTGAAAACGAGGCCGTAGCGTCATGAAGACCATAATGTAGCTGGCTAAACTCAAGCTTACTAATCAAGCTACTTGAGTTTGAGCTCGTGTTCGTTTATTAAAAGTTTGTTTAAGATTGATTTATTACATAAATATAGAGGAGTCAAACGGGCTGAGTCGGCATGAACACGACATATCTAACAGCAGCTCGGGTACACAACACGCATGATCCCTATAGCGGGCCAGGCTGGGCCGTTGTTTTGGGGCACACGGAAAAATACGAGCACAAACACAACATGACACGACTAAAAATTCGAAGATGTAAAATAAATAATTGCAAAAGTAGATATGCACCATATACACTCTTTGTCCCATAACATGACATGAGTCACAATGTCCATGATTACAAATAGACAAGTACTATTACACTTTTTTGTGCTTAGTTGAGTAGGTGCTAATAGATTGTACACAAACTATAATTATGCAACTTTTACCTATTTACCTTCATTGTATTACGAAATTATAATTTTTAGTAAAATATTTCATATTTTTATTGTATTATTTTAATAACTATTTCATACTGTTTTCCGTCAACTATACAAAAAAGAATCTTGGCATTTTTTTAAAAAAATATTTTTTTCATCTTTACAATAATGGTCAATAAAAAAAATTCAATTGGGGTCACGGATAGGCACGGTATAAAGACCGCATCAGCTGACCTCCTAACCCTTAACCCAATCACGTGGCTCAACATTTTTAACCGATGTAGGACTATTGTTCCCAATATAGGCTCTCAACCTCTCACACAAAGCACGAAGTTAGGCATGCTCGTGGACCAGACTGGGCTGAGCATATTTTAAAATGGCCCGGCATGCAACAGCACGACTAACATATGGGTCGGGCTAGGCACGATACCAAACATGTTTGGAACGGAACTAAATGGGTTGGGCAGCACGACACGGCCTAGTCGACACTTCTACTACATAAATACACTAAGCTTGAACATTTTTCTGGATTAATTAAATAATCATCCTAATTGAGAACTTTATGTAATTTTTCATCCCTGCCATTTTGACAACTTATATTTTTAACCTTGAAACAACCCGTAATTTTCTTTATTAATAATATCATTTAAAAAGTATTATTCATAATAATAAAATTCTTTTCCTTAAGAGATATATACAAAAATAAT
>JAOTQK010000020.1:14565151-14580665 GCA_025642025.1 Rhododendron ferrugineum
GGGTGTGCACTGGTCCATTCCAGAGCCCAGAGGGTTGATAACAGAAGCTGTGAGCTTAGGCTCACCGGCGCACGCCAGTTGTGAGGTGGCGCACGCAGGTCATAACTGCATGCAGTGGCTTGGCCAATGCATGCAGGCTTGCTCTTGCGTGCACCATCTCATGACCAGCGTGCTCCAGTTTGTCTAAAACGCTCACAGTAGCTTGTTCTCAATCGATTATTCATTGTACCATCAATCATCCATCATGTTATCACATAAATGCACCGTGCTACAGTTTTAATCCCCATTAACTGTTCCCCGCCCTAATTGGCTAAAAAATGATCAAAAAGAGAGAAATGCAAACGCTTTACCAAAAAAATGCCCGAGTAGAGACTGATCTCCGGATTGGGTGAGAAGGGTGCCATAAAACCCTTCCCTTCTCGTAACCTGGCTCTCGAACCTCAGATATCGAAGGTGACGACGGTCCAGTCTATACCCTTTTCAAAATTAAAAACGTGACAAAACGTTTCAAGTTCGGTTCCTTGGGTCTTTTCCGCAAAACCCGAGTGGCGACTCTGAATCGAAGCGTTTCGCTGCGCTTTTCCAAAAAAGGGCACCCCATTTTTACTAGCGAGATCGCCGGGATTTTCGGGGCGCGTGCCCACACCTTGTTGTTAAATTTCTTTGCGGTAGTACTTTTGACTTGGGAGCACTTCGTTCATTCATAGAAATGTCTTTGTTTGTGATTTAAAATCTAAAATTGAGGATCATAGTCTACTAACATAGACCGTGACATGCTGGGGTATCAGGTGAACTCAACGAGGTTGCCCGCTCGATGCATATGATAAAAGAATAAAATAAAGAAAGTATTAATCTTTTGACGAATTTTCTGGTTATGGCTCTCTAGTCCCTAGCAGAGTCGCCAAAAACTGTAGACACCTCCCAAATAGGGCATCGCCATACAGATTGATCATGATTTTTTGGTTCCACTTCATAAACCAAAATCGTGGATATTCCCATGGCTAGGAACATCACCACACGATAGCGGTTATCATCAAAATAGAGTCGTCACCTAGTTCATAAAAACTAGGAAAAATGGACAGAGATTCTGGGTACGGGAGCCAAAGGTATAATAATGGGAAGGTGTTAGGCAACCCTCTTTGCCCGGTCATGAGATTGGCCCATAATCATTCGATATATGGTATATATTTGCTTTATTTAATTCTAAACACATAATCTAATTATTAGCCTTTAACAGTTAATGGTGAGCCAAGACAGTAATTGAAGCATGCAACAGAAAAAGACAGACTGTCCCAGCAGATGGATTCCACAGCTGGTGAATGTAGATACCCCAATTTAGCCTAACGATTGTTTCAAGTCCCACCTTGGGGACCATTCCGATGATGATATGGATACAGTGATTGCTGATTGACTTCTTGTGAACCTTAAGACTTTCGGTAAGAACTTTTAGCCACTTAGAGGACCCAATCCAGAGCCAAATAGCCTTTCAGACAAAAATACAGCATCCCAGGAAAATCTATCTTTCGGCTGTTACATTGATCTCACAGCCTCAACATCATTCTTTCACTCGTGAAACATGTTGCTTAAAAATCTCCCTGTGAGATTGATCCTTCAGCCACCAGGTCCATCCTTCGGCCGCCTAATCGTTCACTCAGCCGCCAGATCCTTTGCCCGGCCGTCAAATCATCTATTTTCCAAATTCTGGAATGTTCTATCGATCGTTTGATTTGATCAACAAAACCCTAGCAGCCTTTTCCCGATTCGTTCGGGCTACGTCTAGGGATTGCCATGAAGAGTTTGTATTGCATTGCGATTCCAATTTCGACCGTGCGTTTTGATTGGATGGAGTGAGTCACCCCTATGCCTATATAAAGGAGCCTTCGGCTCTGAAATTAAACACACAATTCATCCTCTACTGCCACGAAACCCTGTTAATATACACTCTCATATCCCCTCTACAAAAGCCCCAACCTCCCGAAGGCGGCCATAATCCGACGATCAAAACCCCGAAGTTCAAACCCTAACCCTAGGGTTTTCAAGAAGCAATCAATCAATCACCCTCAATCCGAAGCAATCAAGCTACTGAGGGACCAAGGTGGTGAGGCCCAGGGGCCTCTGGTTTAATTTATTTTTGTATAGTCTGGTGTGAGGAAAAACATCGGCTGGGTCTTCGATCCATCGACCGGTACATCAAACAATTATCTCTCGACCATGACATCCATTCACCGGCTGCGAGATCCATCTCCCGCAGACATGCTGTTTTATTCTGCTTTCTGATGCATGCTTTCAATTACAGTCTCGGCTCACCATTAACTGTTTAAAGGCTAATTAAACAGACTACATGTTAGAACTAAATAGTGCATGTGTTAATCTTATGTCAAGCAATTATGGGCCAATCTCACGACTGGGCAGAGAGGGGTGCCTAACACCTTCCCCTCATTGTAGCTTTGGCTTCCGTACCCAGAATCTCTATCTGTTTTTTCCTAGTGTTTTTATAAACTAGGTGGAGACTCTGTTTTGATGATAATCGCTATCGTGTGGTGATGTTCCTAGCCATGGGAATATCCATGATCTTGGTTTATGAAGCAAGCTACCAAACAAATAGCAACAATCAATCTGTATGGCGATGCCCCGCTTCCGAAAGGTGTCTACAGTGAATTGATGTCACAGCCGAGGATTCCCACTGTATCGATGTATCGGCTGTGGGAACGATGTCCCAGCCGATGTTCTTCCTCACACCAGACCAAACAGTTAAACAGAAACTTAAAATACCACGATTAAGATACAATAATTGAAAAGTTAATAAAACCATAGCCCCCTGGGCCACACCACCTTGATCCCTTAGTGCACAATTGCTTAGGATTGAGGGTGATTGATTGACTTCTTTCTCGAAAACCCTAGGGTTAGGGTTTATACTTCGGGGGTTTGATCGTCAGATTGCGGCTACCTTTGGGATGTTAGGGGTTTTGTAGGGGAGATATGAGAGACTATTCTTGCATAATTTCGTGGCTGATGAGGGTGGATTGTGTGTATAAATTCGGAACCCTAAGGCCCCTTTATATAGGCATTGGATGACATCACTCCAACCAATCATAATGCATGAATTAATAGGAAGTATATGATCACAAGATCTCTTCTCAGAATCTCCTTTCATAGCCCGAAAGAATAGAAAAATGGGTGCTAAGGTTTTGAGCATCAGATCAAACGATTGACAGAACATTCCAGAATCCGGAAAAAAAACG
Organism: Rhododendron ferrugineum; assembly: GCA_025642025.1. NCBI lineage: Eukaryota > Viridiplantae > Streptophyta > Magnoliopsida > Ericales > Ericaceae > Rhododendron > Rhododendron ferrugineum. The sequence continues at coordinate 14,568,394 of JAOTQK010000020.1, forward strand.
ATATAGCGGCCGAGGAATGGATCTGTTGGCCAAGGAACGGTTTTCGCGGGCAAGGGATCAATCACTCAAGGAGATTTTGAAGCAACATGTTTCACGGGTGAAAGAATGAAGTTGAGGCCATGAGATCAATCTTGCGACCGACAATTGTATTCTCCTAGGATGTTGTATTTCTATCTGAAAGACTATATGGCTCTGAATTGGGTCCTCTAAGTGGCTAAAAGTACTCACCAAAAGTCCACGGGTTTACGAGAACTCAATCAGCAATCATTGTATCCATTCATCATCGGGATGGTTCCCAAGGTGGGACTTGAAATAATCGTTAGGCCAAATTGGGGTGTCTACAGCTTCTTGAAAATCGATCTCCGATCAGGCTATCATCAACTAAGGATCCGGGATGAAGATATTGCCAAGACAGCCTTCCGCACCAGATACGGACACTGCGAGTTTGTAGTGATGTCGTTCGGACTAACCAATGCTCCAGCTGTATTCATTTGTCTCATGAACAAGATCTTTCAGCCCTACTTAGACAAATTTGTAGTGGTGTTCATTGACGACATCTTGATATACTCCGCCAGTAAGGAGGAGCACGAGGGACACCTTCGGATAGTACTACAAGTACTCCAAGATTGCCAACTCTATGCCAAAGCAAGTAAATGCAAGTTTTGGCTGGAAGTGTTTAAATTCTTAGGGCATGTGGTATCCAAGGATGGAATCGCGGTGGATGACAGCAAGGTTGAAGTAGTGCTGAACTGGAAGTGGCCAACCTCAGTGTTTGAAATCAGAAGTTTTCTGGGTCTGTCTGGGTACTATCGGAGATTCATTCAAGACTTCTCAACCCTCGCCAAGCCAATGACGAGATTAATTCAGAAAGGAGTGAAGCTGGATTGGAACGAAGACTGTGAGAAATCTTTTGAGGAGCTGAAAAAGATGCTGACCAGTGCACCGATACTTATCATTCCCAAGCGGGGTGTAGGTTATACGGTCTAGTGCGACGCGTCAAGGGATGGTTTGGGATGCGTGCTAATGGATCTTGACAACTTCGACCGCACGAGAAGAATTACCCCACTCATGACTTAGAATTGGCTGCAGCAGTATTCGTTCTCAAGTCTTGGCGTTACTAACTGTGGGGAGAACAATTTGAGGTTTTCACCGACCACAAGAGCCTCAAGTATTTGTTCACACAGAAGGAGCTAAACCTGAGACAACGTCGATGGATGGAGTATTGGGAGGACTACAAGTTTACAATGTCTTATCATCCTAGTAAAGCCAACGTGGTGGCTAACGCTCTGAGCCGAAAAAGACAGGGCACAAAAAGTCAAGACTGCCACCAAGGAGTGGGAAATGGTGGATACCCTCAACAAATTCGACTTGCGACCATCGTCAAGGAATGGGAACGCACGTCTGTATGCTCTTGTTGCGGAACCAGCACTCCACCGAGAGATCCTACTAGAACAGACCGTTGAGCAAGATTGCGAGTTCATACGATCTCGAATCTGAGAGGGGAAGGCACTACCTGGATGAACGATCGATAATGATAATAGCCTGAGGTTCAAGGGAAGGGTGTTTGTACCTAACATTGGAACTCTTCAAGAAGCCATACTTCGAGAAGCTCACCATTCAAACTTTGTAGTTCACCCTAGCAGTACAAAGATGTATCATGATCTGCGAAGGACGTACTGGTGGGAAGGAATGAAGAAGGAGGTGGCCCAATTCGTGTCTACTTGTCTAGTGTGTCAGGAAGTTAAGACTTATCACCAGAAACTTGGAGGAGATCTTCAACCATTACTGATTTCAACCTAGAAGTGGAAGCATATCTCGATGGATTTTGTGACTGGACTGCCAAGATCCGCCAAGTCAAACACTGCTATTTGGGTAGTTGTGGATCGACTCACCAAGTCTACGCATTTTCTACCAGTCAAGATGACAGAAAACATAGAGAATCTGAGCCTGCTGTATATTCGAGAGATTGTGCGCCTACATGGAGTACCTGTTTCAATAGTATCTTATAGGGACCCATGTTTCGTGTCACATTTCTAGAAGGGACTACATATGGCAATGGGAACAGATGTAAGGCTTAGTACGGCCATCCACCCCTAGTGAGATGGACAAACGGAGACGATAATACAGACGCTGGAAGACATGATGAGAGCTTGTGCCTTGGATTTTTCTGAAAACTGGGGGTAGCACTTGCCGTTGGTGGAGTTCGCCTACAACAACAACTACCAGGCAAGTATCGAGATGGCACCATACGAGGCCTTATATGGACGACCCTGTCGATCACCAGTCTGCTGGACAGATGCCGGAGAAACAGGATTGATTGGACCAGAAATAGTGAGGGATACCATAGAAAAGATAAAGACCATCAGAAAAAGGATCCAGACCACTCAGAGCCGACATAAAAGTTATGCTGATAAAAGGAGCCGACTGCTATCATTTGAGGTAGGAGACCACGTGTTCTTGAAGATCAAACCAAAGAAAGGAGTTATCAGATTCGGGAAGAAGGGGAAGTTGTCTCCACGATACATCGGACCCTTCGACATTTTGGAGAAGATCGGGAAGGTTGCGTATCATCTAGCACTGCCGCCTCAGCTAGATAGAGTACATAACGTGTTCCACGTTTCAATGCTCCATAAGTATCTCGCATTGCCCACACATGTCCTCAACTGGGAAGACATCATCTTGGACCAAGACGTAACGTACGAAGAGGAACCAATAGAGATTCAGGACCGAAGTGAGAAGATCATCCGAAACAAGACGATCAAGCTGGTACGAGTTCTGTGGAAGCACTGTGGATCTGAGGAAACCACATGGGAGAGAGAAGAAACCATGAAAGCAAACTACCCACACCTGTTCCAATCCTAGCGTCTACTAAATTTCAAGGACGAAATTGTTTAAGGGGGATAGGATGTAATAACTCCGATTTTTAGTAAATAAAAATTTCGTTAAATATTTGAATTTCTTTAATTAATTATTGGATTGCTTTATAAATTCCGTTTTACTTTCTAATAGTCCGTCATAATTAATTTCATTCCTCACAAAAATTGAATTACTACGCATCGGGCTATCTAGCCATTTTCTAAAGACAAGTGGGCTTATATATACACTTGTATATTTACTTGGTGACAAAAAATTAATTTATAAAATTACATTTCTTGGCTAGAAATACTACTTGGCAAGTCTAGTTAATTCCAAACCCTAGTTGGGCCTTTTTAACCCTAGAATATGTAATCACTTCTATTCCAAGTGTAGTCTTTTCAAGAATTATGTCAAATCTCTCATCATCATCATTTTTTTTAAGCCTTCCATGCATTAGTCAAATAAGCCATATGCGCACATCACTTGACAAGTCAAAACTAAATCCCGTCATATCTTCCTAAAGTACTAACAATGATGACTTGGATTACTTGTTGACCTTTCCAAATAAGACTAGTCAATCCAAAAGCCCATGATTGTACTCTTGTCCTCTTCCTAGAAAATGATTTCCTCGAACAAAGTCTAGTCTTATCCTTGAAAGACTACTTTGAGTAGTCATTTTCACCTTGTTGACCAAGTAAACTAGTTCTAGGGTAATCATGGCCTAATTTAGACTTGATTACTGTAGGTGGCAGAAAACAGATGGTACCTAAAACAACACTGGAATGCTTCTGCCCACGTGCTGTTTGAACAGAATCCCAGTGCCTTCGTCAGAACCCTAATCTATAAAGCAAACAGGGGGTGAGCGCACCTTTGCCTCTCGTGGCAAAAGGCCCTCCGATGCCAAAGTTAGTTTCACGTACTAGCAAGAAACCCTAATTATCAGTAGGAAAAACAATTGTAATGCAACGAATTGCGTACCTTTTACCTCTAGGATTACCTTGTATTTATAGATCTTCGTTTGCTTGCTCTTCAAGCAACTCTATTACCCAGGTTTCCTGCTTCGTACATGAAACCTGTCCTTCCCGGGGGTCCTCTTGCCCAATCAACTGAGATCCCTGGATCATAGGGATTCCTTTCCTTTATGGGATTCGTTCCATAATAGGACTGCTCTTATACCTATCTCGACAGGATACTGAGTTCTTATTCTGGAATATTCCCACCGCCCTATCTCTTAAGACTACATTCCATCTGATACTTTTATTTGCTCGGTACTCCCATTGGCGAACAAACTGGGTGCTGTAATGATATCCCTTGTCATCTGGGACTTCAGTGCCGAATAGATGATACTTGGTATCGACTTCCCATGTCTCTGGTCCAATTATGCCGAACGGACTACTTGGCCCTGTGACTTTCTTCTCCACCGGACTTTATTACTGTCTATTATTTTGCACGGCATTTCTCATTACTTCCCTTATTCGACGTTCCCCGTGTATCACGTGTTCGGCCATCAATTGTACCTGTTCGGGATTACCTCCCTACAATTGCTCCTCAGCTTTGCCCACTACCACTGTTCGGGGTTAATGAGTAATGCTTTTAGAAACAAATATTAGGCCAAACTTTCAAGGGCCCCGTGCAGACTCAACATTTACCCATTGATGATTTTGGCGCCTTGGTCATCATATCATCTCGGGATAGTAACCCCACATGGCGTATTTCGTACACCTTGTATTTAATTTGAACTGACGTCCCAGCTAAACGGCGTTTGAATGACGCTTTTTCAAACCCATCTTCCGTTACTTTTCATATAACGGCATGAGGGGAGATGGTTCGTCTCCGTCTCCCACCTTTAACCCCCAAAGAGGGTCCTTTTGGGTTTTCACCCAAAAACTCGAATATCTTCTCTTTCTCTCTCTAAAATCGGATGAAAAACATACACCTTGCATCCACCATTGCTGCCATCTGCGAATCCGATTGCATCTCAGGAAATCTTCACAAAAGTCCTGTAAAACTCTCATTCCTCCTTCTTTTCGTATCATAATCTGAGATTTGTTCTCAGATTCATTAGCTTCCTAGGGTTTAGTTTATACCCATTCTCAAACTTCCTTCGTACTGTTCATAAATTTCTTGAGTTTATCCATGGCGGACGAGAATAACAGTGGCCCTAAGCCCGATAAATTTAGAAAGCTATGTGGAACCCCCGCAGCCGTGGCGGCATTTAGGACATATTATAACATCCCTGAGAATGTAGGGCTTGAACTTGCCCCTTTTGGAGCAAATAGGGATGCTAGGACATGGGATAGGATGTGTATCCCTATCGTAGCTATTGTTGAAAGTGGGGTTCGTCTTCCCCTTCATCCATTCCTTCGTCGTGTGTTAAACTGGTACCGCCTTACACCCATGCAAGTTTCTACTAACTTTTTTAGATTAGTTATGGGGGTGGTAGCCCTAAATAGGATCTTAGGAACCAATCTTGGAATCTGGGACATCCAATGGTGGTATAGCATCGTGCTAAACCCCGAGTACGATACATACTATCTCAAAGTAAGGAGAGCAGAAAAGCGTTTGTGCTAAACTTGCCGGATTCTGCCCGTGATCATGAGATGGACTTCCTGTATATAACTAGAGCCTTCGAGCCAATCGGGGAAGATGGCCAAGTGGTGGGCTTTCATTGCCCCCACGCATGGGGCCACCCACGTATGCTCTTACTTTGCTTCGTTAATTCTCGTTTACTGCCTTCTCATGGCTTCTTTCAGTTTCTAACACATGCTTTTATTCCAACTCTGTAGTGGATAACGCTAACAAACGTCCCAGACATGTACCAAGCTACATCCGAACAACGAAAATCAACAGGGTCCTTAAATATACAGGAGAACCTGGGATGTTAATAGCTAGTCGGGGTCGTGACGCGAGTGTCTTATTGGGCTATGACCTTGCTTACAAAGGTTTTATAGACAGAAGGCTCGCTCACCCAAGTATCAGTGCTGCCTCAACCTCGACTGCTCGCCAGTCAAGGAACATGAGACTTAACGCTGGAGTAACAATCGCCGGTCAACCAGGTGAGATTCCAGTTTCTGAGGGCATCCCCTTGCCGCGTGTGGTGCTCAGAAGATCTTCATGAAGATAGACTATTCCTCAACAACAGCCCGAATAGCCAGCTCTTAATCGTGATACCAGTCAGTCATCCTCTTCAGGCTACTCTCGATCCCCCCAAGACTCAGGTAACATGTCTCGTCAACCTTTGAACCTCAGCACTCTTCTTACCGTTTCTTCACGGGGTCGTGGTGCCTCTGGTAGGGTGGCATCAACTGGGCTCGCTCCCCCACCACCTCGCCACACCAGAGAGGTTTCGACACGATCCTCCTCCTCTCCCCGGGAACAAGATAGTTCCCTCGAGGCTTCTGATGCCCACCGGGACAAACGCCCTAGGAACCAAGAAGCCGGGGCCTTAGAAGCACAAGCTGCTGCATCTACTCTGGAAACCCCCTCACCGAGCATCAAAGTAATTCACGAGGCCTGGGCCCCTCAACTCATAAGAGGCGATCGTCCAATAAACATTAGGGACAGTGCCAGCTCGTCGGAGACTGCACTGGCCCTAGCACATGGCTTACTGCTACCCATAGACATGCAGAAAGAGTCCGCATCACCCTCTGACCGGCTTGTGTCCACTGACTCGTCAGTGGTATCAAGGTAATTTCGTTAGTTACTACAACTTAAACCTTACCTTTCTCATGGTAGTTTAAAGATTCCTAACTGTAAGCTATGTTTCGTATTCTTTAGTTTATCCAAAAGATGGTCACGTTGGGCCAGAGATTTCAAGATGCAGAGGCTGAGAGAATCAGACTTCTGAACGACAACACTAGCCTACTCCGTACAGTGACAAGGTTGGAGAGAGAGAGAGATAAAGCAAAGCTGGAAGCTGATGGAATGAAGGGGAAACTTGATGCTGCAGAAGACAATCTCCGTCAGGCGCTCACTGAGATTGACAGCACCAAGAAGGCTGCCTATGATGATGGCTATCAGAAGGGGTTTGACGCTGCCACGGCCAGCTATGTGGAACAGAAGCCCGCAATCCAAGACCAGATCTGGGTGGCTAGCTGGGAAGCTTACCTCACCAAGGTTGGAACCGCTGAAGACTCTGTCCTATGGATAGAGAATGACCTGCCTAACAGCCGTGTTGCAGCCTCTCAAGAGCTCGAGGAGACCCCAGAGGACGATGTCGAGCAGCAGATTGAATACTTTGCAGATGCTAATGAGGAAAACCAAGATACTCCAACTAAAGGTTCACCTGTTCGGGTGGCCGCTAACGAGACCAACAACCCCGAGGAGAATGTTGCTGGAGGTGGGCTCAGTACTGAAGTGAACACAGAGGTTACGGCTGACAATCTCCCAGAGATCCAGAACTTGGATTGATTTGGTAAGTCGATATCCATCCTGCAAAACACTTTCATTTATTTTGGCGGGTCCTGCGTGACCACTATTTTGAGCCCTGTGTGGCACCAGTTTCCACATACTGTTGATAACACAGGTATTCGGCCCTTCACGGCATAACAACATTGTTTTGTGGCCGCTCATGGCCTTTTGAGTTTTGCTTGGCCCCTCGTGGCCATAAACTTCATCTTAAAAAGCTTTTGGTACCTCATGTCATCAACTGTGTATGCTAAGAATTTCATACTTTAGGCTAACGTACCTTGTTATGTTTACATGCATTCATATGCCTCTTGCCTAAGTACTTCATAACCTGACAAGATCCTAAGTGTTGTTCATACTTAGCAAATATCTCAAGCTGTTTCATAATCTAATTTCCACGTTGTTTGGACAGACAAAGCTAAGTTGCGCGCAGCTAAACAATATGTAAGTCCCACATATTGTAAAGAAGTTTTAGTTTCTCGAACTTAAACAACATTAAGTCTTACATACTTAATGCAACATTTAAGTTTCACGTACTTAAACAACATTAAGTTTCATGTACTTAATACAACATATAAGTTTTACGTACTTAGTCGAATAGTCCAAACATATGCTCGTTGTGTTTTTCTTTTTTACCCAAGTCTTTCATACTTGGAATTTAAACAACATTTAAGGTTTACCCAAGTCTTTCATACTTGGACTTTAAACAACATTTAAGGTTTACCCAAGTCTTTCATACTTGGAAAATAAGCAAGCATCCCATGCTTACGTGGGTTTTGGTATAAGTATCTCATACTGACTAAGGCATTCGTGCCCAGACCCTGCTCCCCAATATGAAAAAGGGAAACAAAGCCATTATTCGGATTCAAAGAATAACACAGAAAATATGGGGAACAAAATTTCTGGAAAATAAATATATTGCAAAAAGTGATTTTACTCATAATCCTCGAACTCAAAGGGGTGTTATGCGTACCCTTTGCAACTAAACAAAATAAAACACAAGGGAATTGTACTCATAATTCCCACACAACCACATGATCCTAAAGCAGTATAAAAACAAACTGAAGTCTTTTCAAATAAAGAACTTCCTCAAATTATGGACATTCCAGGGCCTTGGCACAGGGTTCCCGTCTAGGTCTGCCAGTCTATAGGCCCCTATGCCCACAATTTCAGTTACTCGATATGGGCCTTCCCAATTAGCCCCTAACTTGCCCTCGTTAGCCACCTTGGTGTTGCCGAGCACTTTTCGTAGTACAAGATCTCCAACTCCAAACTCTCGAGGGTGGACATGCTTGTTGTAGCTCTTCATTAGTTGTTCCTGGTAAGAAGCTAGATGCACCAAGGCCCTTTCTCTCCTTTCCTCGGCAAGGTCAAGTTCAATTTCAAGTGCCCTGTCATTGCCCCCACTTTTAAGTAATGCAGTCCTGTTGGTTGGAAGACCAACCTCTTGGGGTATAACAGCTTTTGTACCATATGCCAATGAATAAGGGGTCTCTCCCGTAGACCTCCTAGGTGTAGTTCGATGTGCCCACAACACCAGTGGTAACTCATCAGGCCATTTTACCTTTGCTTTATCCAACCTTTTCTTGATCCCATCAAGAATGGTTTTATTGGATGCTTCTGCTTGTCCATTACTCTGAGGGTAAGCTGAAGTCGAATAGTAGTTTCTTATCCCATACTGGGAAAAAGCTTTGAACTTCTTTTGGAACTGCGCCCCGTTATCTGTAATCAAAGAATATGGTACCCCAAAACGAGTAATTATATTCTTCCAAACGAACCTTTCTATCATAGGCTCTGTTATCTTGGCCAGAGGCTCTGCTTCAATCCACTTTGTGAAATAATCTGTTGCTACCAGCAAAAATTTCCTATTTCCAGTAGCCTTATGGAGTGGACCCACGATGTCCATTCCCCACTGAGCAAACGGCCAAGGGTTAGTCAAGGGCACTAGATCCTCGGCTGGTGTTCGGATCATTGGTGAGAATTTCTGACACTTTTCACAGATTTTCACATAGACTTTGGCATCCTCCTGCATATGTGGCCACCAATATCCTTGGGAAATTGCTCGGTGAGCAATTGACCTGCCTCCAGCATGGCTTCCAAATGTTCCCTCGTGAACTTCGTGGAGAAACTTCTGCACCATCTCGGGATGCACACAAAGCAAATATGGTCCAGTGAAAGACTTTCTATACAACTTTCCTTCTTGTGACAACCAAAACCTAGTCGATTTGGTCCTTATCTTGTGTGCTTCCTTTTTATCAGAAGGGAGAGCCTCATCTCGTAGAAATTCCACTATTGGATCCATCCAACTTGGTCCTTGGCTCACGTCCAAGACCAACTCTATACTTCTACCAATGCTTGGCTCAGATAGGTAGTCAGCTGCTACCTTCCATTTAAACTCAGTTGGAACAGCTGCAGCCAACCAAGCCAAAGAATCTGCATGGGAATTCTGCCCAGAGCTTATCTACTCAATATATACCTTTTTGAAGGTATCAAGTAAGTCTTTGGTTGCCTCCACATAGGCTGCCATCTTTTCACTCTGGGCTTCGTACTCCCAGGACAGTTGATATACCACCAGCTAAGAATCACAGTAAACTCTAATTCTTTTTACCTTTAATGTCCTTGCACTCTTAAGGCCGATCAGGAGAGCCTCGTACTCCGCCACATTGTTCGACGCACTAAAATCCAGTCGAACAGAGAGTTCAATCATTATTCCCTCAGGAGGGACTAGAACAATTCCAACTCAAGAACCAGTATTACAGGCCGAACCAACAACAAACAACTTCCATTCTTGTGGATCCTGTTCGGCTGGCTTCTTGTTTTTCTTTACGGGCAGCCCAGGTGCCCCTTCCCTTCTCATGGGTGACTGGGGTGCTACTGCCGGTGAAAACTCCACAACAAAATCTGCCAACACCTGGCCTTTTATTGCTGTGCGCGGCTAGAAGTCCATATCGTATTAGCTCAACTCGACGGACCAGGTTGAGATCCGTCCAGAGAAGTCTTCTTTTCGTAGTAGTGACTTTATTGGAAACTCAGTGTAGACCACGACTTTGTGGCTCTGGAAATAATGTGGTAACTTCCTTGTGGTTGTCCTCAATGCAAGGACCAGCTTCTCAAGGGGCAGATACCTCGTTTCTGCACCAAGCAATGTTTTACTCACATAATAAACTGGGATTTGTTCTGATCCCTTATCTCTTAATAAAACCGCACTTACAGCATGCTCGGAAACTGCCAAATACATAACCAAAAACTCACCCGGGTCTGGAGTTGATAGATGTGGGGCCTCAGCCAAATACCTCTTTAGATCCTGGAATGCCTGTTCACATTCTGGTCCCCATTCGAATCCTTCTATTTTCTTCAACAGCTGGAAAAAGGGCCTACATTTGTCGCTTGACCGACTAATGAATCTATTAAGGGCTGCAGCCATCCCAGTTAACCTTTGGACTTCCTTCGTTGTTTTGGGACTTTGCAGCCCCTGCAAGGCTGTAATTTGATCGGGGTTTGCCTCAATCCCTCTTAAAGTCACAAGGTGGCCTAAGAATTTTCCTGAACCAACTCCAAACGCACATTTCGAGGCGTTGAGTTTTAACTTGTATTTTCTCAGGATTTCGAAGGCCTCCTTTAAGTCCACTATATGCCCCTGTCGGTTTTTGCTTTTGACCCCCATATCATGTATGTATACCTCCATAGTTTTGCCAAGCAGTTTCTTGAACATGACTGTTGCCAACCTTTGGTAAGTTGCCCCTGCATTCCTTAACCCGAAAGGCATGACACTGTAACAGTACAACCCTCGTGGTGTAATGGAAGAAGTCTTTTCTTGGTCAGGCCCAAACATGGCAATCTGATGATATCCCCGATATGCGTCGAGGAAACTCATCCGTTCGTATCCAGCAGTGGCGTCGACCAACTGGTCAATTCTTGGAAGGGGGAAGCTATCCTTGGGACATGCTTTATTCAAGTCTGTGAAATCCACACAAACACGCCATTTCCCATTCTTCTTTTTCACAACCACAATGTTGGATAGCCATTCCGGGTAGTATACTTCTCGTATTGCTTTGGCTTCCAACAAACGATCCACCTCTTCGATAACAGCATCAACATGCTGCACAGCTGCCCTTCTCTTCTTCTGGATGACAGGCTTATGCTGTGAATCAACGTTCAGGTGGTGGCAGATTACATCTGCATCTACCCCAGGCATTTCCTCTGGTACCCAAGCAAACACATCAATATGTTCTCTTAAAAAACCCACCAATTTAGCCTCTTCCTCGGCTGGCACTGATTCCCCAATTAGAAAATACCTCTCGGGATTAGTTTCGTTGATCTGTATTTTCTTTAGGCCTTCAATCACCTTCTCTGCTGGATGCCTTCCGACATCTTCGATGGTTGGTTGATCTGGTACCTCCACCGTGTGAACCTGGTGGGCTTTTGGAACTTTCTTTATAATGGAAATCAGGCACTGTTGTGCCACCTTTTGATTGCCCTTGATCTTTTCTACCCCATTTGACCCTGGGAATTGCACCATTTGGTGATAGGTAGAGGATGCTGCCCTCATCTTATGTAACCAGGTTCACCCTATAATCACGTTATAGGAAGACAGAACATCTACTACCAGAAAATCCATCCTCAGTACTACTGATCCAACCCGAACATGCAATGTCACCTTACCAAGGGGCCAAACTGTTCCAGCACCAAACCCAACTAGGGGTGTTATTGAGTGCTCCAGATCTGTCTGAGCTAGACCCAACTTCTTAAACGCATCATAGTACAATACCTCTGTACAACTCCCTGAGTCCACCAGGATTCTCTCAATGTCGTACTCCTCAATTCGTAGGGTTATGACCAGAGCATCATTGTGGGACACTTGGACTTATCCTAAGTCTTCATTTGTGAAAGCAATGCCCTCGTTGCATACATCACTTCCTCATCCTCTTTTATTTCCCAGTCGCATAACGTGCTGGTCATGCTTGATTTGCCTTTGAAGCAGCCTTACCTCACTTCTCGTATAAGGTGTG
>JAOTQK010000020.1:14600585-14613855 GCA_025642025.1 Rhododendron ferrugineum
TATATTGTTAGAAATTGGTATTGCCAATGATGGAATCTCATTTTGATTAATGGGAAGTCGACAGTAAACATATGAAAACAGGTGCAATTAATATTACAATGATATTTCATTTCTGAGAATTTGAAATGTCCTATGTAAAAGATTAATTCTATGATAAACTTGTAACCTCTGTATATCGTAACTCGCTAAATTAGTTTTGTGTTTATGAAACCCTTTTAGGATATCGTGGGTAAGGTTTGGCGCTGTCATTGTCGTGTGATTTAATATTTGGTGATTGATGTGTTGCTGCTAACTAGCATTCTATTTGGCATGTAATAGCTTAGAACTATTTTTAGTGGTGCCATAACTATGGGCCAGAGTGTTGTAATTTTTAACACGTACCGCGCGCAAGACATGTATGTATGACGATTTCACTTTAGATAGCTCTTAATGTATTTTCATACCTTTGCTTATCAATTATTAGGAAACTTTGAAAGAATTTTACAAACTGGAGATAAGTAAAGGCCTGAGGTGATTCTAAAATCACTAGCCGGCCACGAATTCTTATCCTTTAGTTTTGAGTCGTGACATCTGTTGAGACAATTCAAACAATTGATTTGTTTTGATAGTTTATGCAATTACTATCTTTTTTAGTAAATGTATTAGCTTTTCTATTATTTTTAGAACAAGCGTTCTTTTATTATTTTGGCATTGCTTAATTGTACGATTTTTTTTGTTAAAGTGCGTTTAAAAAGTGCCCCCACTATTGTCAATTCCTGGCTATGCCACTGAGCATATGGTGTTACTTTTGTGACCTTCGCATACCTAAACGACGAACAGGGAAAGTTTTATAACTTGGAGGAGTTCAGAGCGAAGTAGTTTATCGAGGAAGAAGCCGGACATCAAGTGGAGTAGATTTCCCGTAGTGCCCCTAACCTTTGGATTAGAATAATTGTATTTGAAACTCGGACTTAATTATTGTAATGACTTAAATATCATTTTTATTTAAATAAATATTAAATTAAATTTAAATTTATTCAAGTTAACGTTCTCAAAAATCGTGGTGTTACACATATTGTCGTTACTTAGCATAGGTTTTGTGAGGTCATGTGGACATTTAATTTCATTTTCAGCTAAAGCCGTAGAGAAGAAAGAAAACAGGAAACCAAATCTAAAACAACATATCCACATGCATATTGTCGTTACTTATCATAGGTTTTTTGAGGTCATGAGGACATTTGATTTTGTTTGCATCTAAAGCCATAGAGAAGAAAGAAACAGCGAAGCAAAAAGGGAGACACCAAATTGGTGCTCTCCCTTCATATATTTGATAAGCCTTAAATAGTGTAAATAAATGGGCTTATTGCTCTCAATTTTGTCACACACACGTGCGTAACTCGCTTATTTTGAATGATGTTGCACGGAGGTTGTGTCGTGAAAATAAGGCACTCTTTGTTGCCATGGATGGCTCCCGAGAACATCCAAGCATCCACGGTCATGTGGCAATCTGCCATCAAGTCCCTAGATGTGCTTAAAGAAGTATCAAAGAGCATTTGGGACGTCAAAGGGCCGTTGGAAGGAAGATTAGAGCAAGGAAGGAATCTGTCCAGCCTGTACTGGTACTGAGCAAATGTCAGTAGCGGTACAACCCGAACAAAAATTGGTCCAAATCTGCCACTCAAGACTTGTACTGGTACTGAGGAAAAGCTTGTACCGGTACAGCCTGAAAAAATCTGCGTTTTGTGCCCGACTTTATAACTTCTCGTGGGCATTTAGGACTTTTGTAACACGACTTTGAGGGGCTATAATACCTTTAAGCCTCATTTTGTTAGGTTATCTTATCTTTTACACTTTCACTTTCTACCTCCATTAAAGTTAGCTCTCACCTCTCTCATCATTCATGTCTTGAGGAGGGATTTAGGTACGATCTACTTAAGTTCGAAGCTACTTGTCTTCATTAAAGTTGTAAGGAATTCTCTCATCTTCAATGATCTTGTGTTTATTTCTAGTATTATCAATATTCAGTTTTTACCTTGTATTCTACCTTGCTCATTTCATGTCTTTATTTGATATGTGTGAGTAGTTTAGTAAGGCTAGGTTGTGAGAAGGTTAGCATCCCGTAACCATGGGTGTTTCTTGCTCTTCTCTCATAAATCGTCATTTTCTAGCTTAAGCATGTGTTTTTGTTATCTTTATGCATCAAAACTTAGAGGTGTTAACCTTTTTGATCATATGTAGGCAAGGGTTAGACTACTTGCCACATATGATGCTTGGAGTTATGTCCTTCCAAGTGTTTGTTTAAATGTCTCAAAACTCTAGACATGCTTAACACCCTTATTAAGAAGAGAAAAACAAGTTTGCCTTGTGTTATGGGTGTTGATTATCCCTAAGTCTGGCCTTTAATTTTAAAGCTCCAGTAAAAAGGCCGTAATTAGGTTAAGTAGCCATTTAACTAAATCACTCAAAAGTTGGTCGTCTTAACGTCAAACTCAAAGCTTGGCGGCAAGGCCGGCTCATAAGTTTTAGAGGCCGGAAGCGAATCTCTTGAATGATGCCTCTCTATGTCTTTCCTCTCCTTCAACTCCTCAAGCGTCTGCGTTTCTTTCTTCTTCTTTTTTGATCGGTTGTGCGGCTTTTCTTTTAGGAATTCTTTTTCTCTCTAATTCCCTCTAACTATAAAAAAATTGATAATCCAACATAGATGGTAGCGTAGGAGATAGAGCCTGATTGAGTACTTTGCAATCACCAAACTGAAAATATCTTCCAGGCTCCAGCCCCTTTTTTTTTTTTAACGCCTTAGTGTTACTAATGAATAATTCTATCATTTGGGTTTATTTTGTGGCACCTAAATTTCAATTGGGCCTATTTTGTGTAAAGGAGGCTAGTGCAAATTTTTTTTTTTGGATCATACATACATATATATATATGGATCATAAAATTTTGAGGGCCCTCATTTTTAACTTTTTTGGGGGGTCGGCCTTGGCCATAAGCCGGCCCTGTTGGCGGTCCTAACGCTAAAAACCCTACGCAAAGCAAACTTCTGATCAAGCTATGGCCACGCTCTCTATGGATTTGACCATGAACTTTCGGGTATTATGCTTTCAACCTACTTAACCCTACGTTTGGGGCATTCTTAATACCGAACACATTAAGGTCACATGCAATATTAGAATAGATTCACAAGAGACATAATTTTTTGAATTAATTTTATTTGTTTTAAAAAATTTCAAGTTACTTAATGAGTTTCCTTTTTATATATATTTTTTTTGCTAAGCATCCTTTTTACATTTTTCTAGTCGAGATGAATAAAAAATCAAAAATATTAACGCAAAACTAACTAAAGACCGAGAACAATAAAGTTAGGCCAAATCCCATCCTATACATATCTTTATGTACATAAACACACATACACCAGCCTTCTACTAAGGGCGCCCTTAGAGTTGTAAAATGCAGATTTGTGATCTCAGTCATCGGATTGTGTTTTCAACGGTTTGAATTTGCAGATGATTTCTTACCGCTAAGAATCGACAATTCTTAGCGGTTAGAAATCGTCCGCAGATCCAGACCATTGAAGACACAAACCAACAACTGAGATCACAAGTTCGCACTCAAATTTCTACTCTAAGGGCACCCTTATATATAGAGAGAGAGTCCCCTTCCTATGAGGGCGTCCTCATTTTAAGTAAAATGCTGACTTCCCATTTTCTCCCCTTTTTCGATTAAATTTTGATGATCCAAGCCGCTCAATGTGTTCAGAATGTGATTTTAAGGGTACCTGAGAAATCAACAAAAAAAAAGACCGAAAAGAGCTTGATTTGAGCAGTTTTTATTTGAACCATTCAATAAAATACAAACAAAAACTGCTCGGATCAAGCTCTTTCTGGTTTTTTTGTTGTTGATTTCTCGCGAGTACCCTTAAAATCACATTCTGAACATATTGAGTGAATCAGATCATCACATATTGGTCGGGAAATGGACGTCCTTAACTTATTAAGTTAAGAGCGCCCAAATTGGATATATATATATATATATATATATATGCAATCTGTTTCAAATGAGGGGGTCTCTATTTTAGTTAAAATGCGGACCTCCCCATTTCCATCCTTTCCCGATTGAATTTCGATGATCCGAGCCGCTCAATGTGATCAGAACGTGATTTTAAGGGTACCCGTGAGAAATCGGCAAAAAAATGATCAGGAAGGACTTGATTTGAGCAGTTTTATTTCAACCGTTCAATAAAAAACTATTCGGAACTGTTCGGATGAAGCCCTTTCCGGTCATTTTTTTGCCGATTTTTTGCGAGTACCCTTAAAATCATTTTCGGAACACATTGAGCGGCTCAAATTATCGAAATTCGATCGGGAAAGGGGGGTCTGCATTTTAACTAAAATGAGGACCCCCTCATTTGAAACAAACTGTGTGTGTGTATATATCGGGGCGGTTCCGGAGACACCTAAAAAAAATCTAAAAAAACATCCGAAATCTCAATCTCATAGTTTTCGATCAAATTTTTATGATCCAAATCGTTCAATGTGTGCAGAATGTGATTTTAAGGGTGCTCGCAAGAAATTAGCAAAAAAATATGATCGAAAAGGGCTTGTTCTGAGTAGTTTTTAATTGAACCGTTCAAATAAAAACTGCTCAGATCAAGCCCTTTCGGTCATTTTTTTTGTTGATTTCTCGCGGGTACCCTTAAAATCACGTTTTGATCACATTGAGCGGCTCAGATGTCACGACCCTATCCCAAAAGTTGTTAAAATGATATGATTATTGTGACCGGACAGTGGATCTAACCTCCACCCGAGGCCTCATTACTCAGTCCAAGAGATGCAAAGACTGTAAAAATTTAAAAGTGCGGAAGCATAATTGACATAAAAATACCGTCAGAGCCTAAAAGATTTAAAAACTTTACAATATAAAATGACCTTACGCCAAATAGGGAGTAGTCAATTCCCAACTTGAAGTTTTCAAAACATTGACTAAACATCTTCTTTACATGTCCCCCAGGCAACAATGTTTCTCATTCCTACTTGGCAATACCTGTAGGAAAATAATTAATTTTCATAAGCCGACAGCTCATGTGAGATACAGTACCAGAGTTATACGTTTTACCATGGAAATAACATTCATAAGCTTCTTTGACATATATAACTTATCATAACTTTCTCATAACTTCACAAGAGGAAGATTCATAACAACATCATCACATAATCTTATGATGCACATCCAACAGCTAAATGTGAATAGGGGAGCGACCCCACGTGATGTGAAATGATCAAATCACTGGCAACTGGTGCCACATAACATTCCTCCCTTATAACCCCTTCGTTGGTCATGGTATCTTTAAAATCCATCCCCCAGACCCGGGACACCGCTGTTTGGATGCATCAACTTCACCTTTAGATGACAAGGTGTTCGTAGAATCATTCATTCTTAATCAAAATCATTCTCATAAAATCGTCATCTTTGAATAAAGAGTTCATAGCATAGTTCCATGGCATACTTGAGAGGCATAAATCATTTCATCAAATCATGTTTTCTTGATAACTTGTATACTTATCATAGCTTTGGGCATATGAAACACATAACATAATTTGCTTGAAAAAATAATATAACTAAGGTGGAGTATCTCACCTTAATTTGAATTGTCGAGGGCTAACATGAAAATTTGGTCGTACTCTTTCTTAATTCTCGGATTGACCTATTTGTCAATGAATTCGTGTCAATACCCATTTGACAATGTGATCAGAAAATCTTTAGGCCTTCTTGATTGTGAGTTGGCCTATTCGGCTTTGAAAACGGCCCCGAATGTAACATCCCTATAACCAAATTGATCAAAGAACTAGGCTCTTTGCATATGTAAAAATATATGTGTTTATAATTCCAGTAACTAGCAGAATTTTAATTAGTTGAGAATACAAGGTTCTAGTGATTTAATCCAAACAGAACTAATATTTAATTAGAAACTAACCTAATATCCATATTCTGATATATACACAGCTAATTAATCTCACAAGCACAAAACTCGATTATATATATACATCCACTGCTTTCTTCCTTTTTGGTTCAAACGCACATATATACATCTAATTCACACATGTACACACAGCTTAGCCATCACACCCCCATGGCACATCACAGTAGCCTAACTTTTCTTTTCTTTTTCTTTTTTTTTTTAACAAAACAATCAAATCTACCTAGATTCTTATTATTCTTGATTTGTATGAATACTACCAACCTAGCGTGCACATCAGCTGCGGCACGGCCACAGCTGTTCCGGCCATGTACAAGAGAAAGGGGAAAGGGAAAATAAAAGGGCCGGTGGTTATAGCCGCCACCACGTGCGGTGATCGTGTAGGGAGAAGAGAGAGAGAAGAGGAAAGAAGAATTTACCCAAAGGATCTCCGGAACGGCAAACGGTGGTGCGAAAAGAAGTACGGTCAGGAGGAAAGGGTTCGCTGCGCTAGTTCTCCTTCTATTCCTTTCTACTGTTTGTATCTCTTTTCTTTTTCCTATTTCTTTGACAATTCCTATTTCTTTGACAATTACAACACATATGGCTATTAGTCGGCTCCGTTCCAGAACACCTTCTTAAAAAATAAATACTTATTTCACATTTTCAAACTCAAAAATAATGAAAATAAAATTTTTTTTTTTTTGCACCGTATAAAAGATCTCGATGAGATCTATAAAACAAGATCCATATTAATTGCTAGAAAAATTATTTACGTAAATACATTATTTTTGAGCTTGAAATTACCTTCTTAAAAAATAAGTACTTATTTTCAGTTCCGAAACGGGATCATTCTTACCTGAGGGAATACGTGGACACATGCAACAGTTAAGACTTCCTTGCCTGGACACTTGTGGTGCTGGAATAAATGGAATACTAAACTCCATTTTGCTATCCACTAAAAATTGTTCTGATTCCACCATTCATGTCTGGATTCCGATTTCATAAAAATTACAATGTAGATTAATAAAAATGTGTGGATCATTATGGTGTCATTCGCTTCCTAAAGAAAAGTACTGAACCCCTAAAATTATATCATACTATCCTCGTATCCTAAAAACTTTGACTAAAAATACCTTTTTAACCTTAATTATACATTTTAAGCTCTCAATAGATTCAGTACCTTAATTAAAGTCACATAAGTGCGTATTTAGAACTCGGTTCTCACATCAGATTATCAGAATTTGAATGGAAACTTTGGGGTGTTTTTTTAGGTGTCCCCGAAACCACCTCGTGTAAATATATAACACTAAACTAACTAAAGATAGAGAACAATTGCTTCGTCGTCTCCGATATAAAAGAATAACACCCCAAGCGTAGGGTCTAATACATCGAGATAAGCATAATAATCCGGAAGACCGGGTATCGTACCCAAGGGAATACCAGAATATTTGTTACGGCTTGGATGGATTTGTAGATGTAAGCAAGGTTTTCGCCCTTTAGACAGCCAACTTTGTTTTACTTTAAGTGGTGGAAAATAAACGGCTAAATTGAATGAAGATTTAACTAATATAAAAACGGAATGTTAGGTTTAGGAGATCCTAACACCCATGACTCAAGTCAAACTACTTTTCTCATTCTATTACTCGGTTTGAAATACACAACTAAGGTTCTCAACCTGGAAGAAATATGGTTTGAATACCGAGCGAGTTCTAGAATTCATTTGGCAAACGCCTCGAGCGACAGAGCTCGAACCATCATGTGTGGCAAGTAGCACGCTCTTGCCTACACATGATCAAGGAGGTTAACACCTTAGCGATTTGACAAACAAACCCGAACTAACTTGATTTTCGAACCAAAGATTGAAACTTTATGATGAGAAAAGCAATATTAACTCAAGCCATGAGGTGTTAATCACCTCATGACCAAGCCTTAAAAACTACTCACTCATATCTATAGAGATAGAAGCAAGTCAAAATCTAGCAAACATATTTAATCAACGAAACTTGAAATAAACTTAAGAATACTATAGATCGAGAGCGTAGCTACAACTTTAATAAAGACGAAAATAGCAAAATAAAATTAACTAAGGCAGAAAATGCAGTTTTTAAGCTAGAAAAATGAAGAACAAGCAAGAACAATTCAAAATGTAAACAAATCCTATTCTAGATCTAAAAATGGTTACTATTCTATATAATTCTATGTAATGGTGACATAATAGGGTATTTACATCGCCCCCAATTACTTACAAAGTTGCCCTAAAAATTACTCCATCCGTCCCAATTTGTTTGTCTAATTGTCGAAATTCGTGTCTTTCAAAAATATACTTATATCTTACATTTTATAATATTTTTTACGATTTTGAAGATTTTATATTATAAAATTAATTGAAATCTACCAAACAAGATCTATATTGCATATTAAAAACGTTACGAATTGAAAATTATTGACAATTTTTTTAGAGGTCAAACGCTCTCAAAAAGTCAAAAAGGGGACAAACAAATTGGGACGGAGGGAGTAGCTACGAAAGCCTTTCGGTACTGATACCTCCTCTGACTTGGTATCGATACCGAGCTCACTAACTGCTGACTGCTCTAACCTCCTCGGTACCGATACCTCCACAACTTAATTTGGTATCGGTACCGAGGCCTTTAACTTCAGCTCCACAGCTCCAACCAGCTTCCACAGCACCCAACAGCTTTCACAGTATCTTATTTTCATTCCCTAAACTTAAGTAAAGACTACATTTTAAACCTTTCTTTACTTTAATTTATTTAATGAAAATAAGGAAGTACCCTCCTTTTGGAAACAATAGCATTACCAGAAATTTGAGATTTCAATCCAATCAAACTGTTGACCCCCGGCTTTTAGTGTAAAATAAAAAATAACACGCTTTTCTATAGAGGAAATGGTTCAAAACATAACTTTGCTCTTCGAATAAAACCTTGCAAATTTGAAGTTGCTCTTAGAAAAATCCAAAAATCAATTACTACCATTTTTTTTCTCGAAAATCAATACTTTTTTCGAAAAGTCATTTTTTCTTACTTAGACAGATTTTCAGGGGCCGACAGGGTCTTTCTTGGTTCCTCGGGTACTTGGACGCACTCGGGCCATTCATAGCGTCAAAACATGTCTTATTCACACGATTTACCTGAAAACACTAAAAACATATCTTACGTGCAATATCAAAGAAAACACTAACTTTATAAACATAAATACAATAATACTAAGGACTTAAGCACAAAGAATATGCATTATTGGGTGCCGATCAACAATAAAGTTAGGTCAAATCCCGTCCTATACATTTCTTTATATATATATATACACACACACAGTCCCCTTCTAATAAGGACTTTAAATGAGGTTCTTAAATGCAGACCTCATAGTTCGGAGCCTTCTGGGTCATATTTTGATGATCCAAATCATTCAACTTGTTTAAAACATGTTTTTAAGAGTACCCGCGAGAAATAACTAAAAATATAACTGGAAAGTGCTTAATCCAAACATGAGGTCCATAAAATAGTTCTTGTCAAGCTTTATAAAAAATTGTTTGGATCAAGCACTTCCCAGTCATATTATGAGTTGATTTCTTGAAAGTTCTCTTAAAAACATGTTTTAAACAAGTTGAATGGCTCCGATTTTTAGCGTGGGGTTCCAAACTATGAGGTCTGCATTTAAGAACCTCATTTAAGGTCCTTATTAGAAGGGAACTTTATAAATATGTGTATATATGTGTGTATATGTAGATATATATATATACATATATATATATATATGTATGTGTTTGTATATATGTATATGTGTGTGTATATGTGTATATATATGTATGTATGTATGTATAGATTTCTGTTGGCACCAATCAATGGTTTTGTGAGATTTTGATTGGTGGTTTCAGAGGAAGTTGTTGGCGAGTCGCAAAATTGATTTCCGATAATGAAATCGATACCAATAAATAAAAAAACCGAATCAACAATGAAGTTGTGTATATATAGGTGTGTTTTTGTTTTGGTCTCTATCTGTAGTTAGAGATTTACCGAAGTCTACAACAAACTTTTACAGTACTTTTTATGCTGCTCCTCTTTTCAAGACAAATATATAATTTGAAAAGCATTTGACTGAAGAAACTAAAAAAGTAGGTAAAATTTTATGAATGAGAACAAAAACAATAATCTAAAAAACATTGTCTAGCCTTTAGCTCAACATATTTACGAAGCTGAAACAACACCATCTATTAGATCGATCGAAAAGTTAAATGATAGGTTGGAAAACTAATGGAATTTTGATTTATGTTTTCGAAGAAAAGGAATTTTTGGTAATTCTTCATTTAATTAGGTTGTGAAAAGATTCAAAAAGCATCTTCATCTATATGTATATAATTCACTAAATGTACGTGTTTACAGGCGTACACAAGAGATCGAGGAAAGAGAAGAAGGGTAATTTGGTATTCTTAAATTTACCATTAACGCATGCAACAATGCACAACACAAATTACGTGGGGTCAGGTGCAAGTTTCTAAATGACAAGGGGTCAATACGCACCAAAACCTTAAGCACAAGGAGTCAAGTGTAGATTGTGTAATTGGTTCTGTTTGTGGGAGCAAAGCAAACAGAAGTTATCAATTGTACATGATTGCAACAAAATCGTAACCATAGGATTAAAATCGAGCTAATTAATACTAAAGGGACCAAAGTGAAACAAAGACTAAATTACATGGACCATTTGGGTAATTTACCCTTAAATCAAACAAACTCGAACATTATGAAATTCTAGAGAAATTCCAAACGCTAGTAACATTATCCACAGAAATGTACTACCTTAGGATTCAAGATTAAAGCCCAACTTTCGTACAAAAATTGCATCGAAATGGAATTAAACAGAGAGAAATGAGAAGATAAAATAATCACTATCTGAAGAGTGCATTTTAACTGAGATTTCATTCTAAAAGATTTGAAATCCTAATATAGCTAAAAGAGCCATAAGAGCTACAACGCCGAGGAATAAGTAGAACACAAGAAGCTTTCATAAGAAGAGACGGACAAATATAGGATTTAATAGAGATTTAGCGACCCATTACGTGCATTACCTGAAATGCAGAAAAAACCAAAGGCAAACTTAAATTATACTCCTATAGTTTTAGGTCAAGTGTAGTTACACCCCGTTTGATTCACTTTGTTGCATCCACACCCGCTGTGGTTTTTAAAAAGTTGAATTCACACACATTTATGTCCATGTTAATAGAATTGTATCTCACACGCCTCTTGAATCTAACCAATATATTAAATTTTTTATTCAAGTCATTGATAAGGTATTATCAGAGAGTAAAGGATCTATGTAACAAATCATGTCAGTCATGCACTAATTACTCAGTAATTGGGTTCATAAAAAATAAAGTTAAATTTGAAAATTTATTTCATAATAAATTCTATTCGACCATGATGTTTCCATTTTTCGATCAACAAGAATTTTGGTATGGATGTAGTATTCGTCAAGCTTTACAATATGGACGGTTCAAATCTACAGTAATTGTTTCGTACAAGGGATGAATTATTTAGATTTAAGTAAGAAGAAGAAGAATCAAAGAAGAAGAGGAGGGCGTATTGGACTTCTAGTCATTTCCATTAATGGAGCAAAGCAATAGGAAAACCTAAACAGGAAAGCCCAAAACTTGCAACAAAACACAGTCCACATTGACACCCCTGATAAAACGTCCCAGAACCTACCAACTGAAAGACCTAAAGAACCAATAAACAAACACCGAATCCGAACAAAAAATCACTCCACCCTCGTCAATAGAAATAAATTACAATTGGATTAAAATTTCAAAGAAAGAAAGGCACCATCCTCCATCTCAACAACTTCACCATCTTCTAAATCAGCAATATCACCATCCTCCGATACAGCAATTTCACCATTCTTCTTCTCAATAATTTTCTTCTAGTTAGAGCTCTTCCCCTGATCTCTAAATTTTACACCCAACAAAACACCATTATCCACCACCTTACAGTTTGCACAAGCAAAATATAGTTTCTATTACGAATGAGAATGGAAGAAGAAGAAGAAGAAGATACATTCCTAACTTGACAGGCTTCATCCAAGCTCAGAAAGGAGTTTATTCTTTCTAATATTTCTTTTCGATCTACTCAACCTCCTTTCCAATTTTAAAATAGCTTCATAGATTGATCTCTCCTCTAGAATACGGAACCCTTTCTCTGCTTTCCTTAACAAAAAGGTTTCGAATGATCGCTCTTAAGACCAATCCTCTGCCCATGGGTTTAAGGGCTTGAAACTGAATGGGCTCTCAACCAGGATTGAATTAGTTATAGGCCATCATCCTCCAAGTTTGTGCTTCAATAAAACAAGACACTACATCTTCAATTCAAAAAAAAAAAAAAAAAAACAAGACACTGTTTCCAGTACTTCACCAATATCAAGCCCATTTTTTTAGCCCACTCAATCAATATCCTCTGCGAAAGCTCCTTTCTCGTTTCAATTTCTACTCCACCAATCAAGCCTCCACCCATGCATGAAGCATTACTAGAAAATATTTCCCCGTCTATTTTTAAATATCCACTATGATTCTGCGTGCCATTTTCAATTTGCTAAAAATATGCAATATGGATCTTGTTTGATAAATCTCAATTATTTCTATAATAAGACAATGATTTTAAAAATATAAAAATAATATACCTCGAAAGATATAAACAATTGAAAATAACACGCAGGATCGTAGTGAATATTTAAAAAATGAACGGAAGAAGTAATAATTTATGACCATCCTATCTTGTAAAACAACACCCGGCCCTTGCTTTCACACACCCCTTTCATAAAGTTATTAATCACCACTTGCTGATCAACCACTCTAATTGGATAAAACACTCCATTGTATTCCAGCTTCAGAGAATGGTTAATCACCTCAAATGCACTTGTTGATATCTTGACCAAAATCTTAATAACGCATATAAGGTGCCAATTTTTAATTCACTTCTTTCTAAACTTCAAGTTTTGATATTTATGCACCAAAAAGTGTTTTTAAATCGAGATACGTATCGTGTATCGTAAGATACATTAACATAAGTTAATATACAATAAAATAGCCCACCACTTAGTTTTGGTTAGAGTTAGCTAAGTGTTTAGCAAACTCACTAGGAAGACCAAAATGACTTTAGTTAGCTAAGTCAGTGAGTGAGTCCCAATTTTTTGACTTAATGCGCCTCTTAACCCATGCATTAGAGATGCTCTAACAAACTAATTACAATACAGTCCTGTAGACACCCCAATTTGGCCTAACGATTATTTCAAGTCCCACCTTGGGGACCATCCCGATGATGAAATGGATAC
>JAOTQK010000020.1:14628777-14657101 GCA_025642025.1 Rhododendron ferrugineum
GGGGGGGGTGTGAAGAGAGAGAGATCAAATCTTTCTGAAGTGGAGAGAGAGAGAAGTCAAAACCGATTTTTTGGGCTTTGTCTTGGATATTTCAAAAAATATTTAGGTAAAAGTCATAAATTTTTACTTTTTCGATTCGTCGTTAGGCGCAAAACTAACAAACGCGAAAAAAAATTGAATAAGGACAAAACGTCACTACCATTAGTAAATAAGATGTTCGTTGTGAAGACAAGCGTTAAAGGTCTTAATTTACCGGAACTATGAATGACAAATGGACGGATCAAGCCAAATTTCAGAGGCGGCATATCAAAGTTATATATGTCCCTTCGGCGACATCCAATAAAATTGGAATGAAGTTGCTTATTTTTGGAGGGGAAAAATATCGAGGAAAAGATGGAAATTATTATCTTCGGAGATGTTTGAATATTTTCCCCCGATCCAAATGAAAAAATATGCAAGCCACTCACAATGCCCTGATTCGATAAGGAAATATGCAAGCCACTTGTATCAGAAAAAGAAAGCCAACATATCTGCTACTCAACAAGTAAAATCTTTGGATTTCGATGATTACAAAAATAAAACAAGCAAATCTTATTTTATATTCCCAGGGCAAAGAAGCAAGAGGAAAGCCAGTCCAGTCCAGTCCAGCACACAAGCGGCTCGTGGCCACCTAAAAAAACCCGATTTCAGGGCCACGCCACATAATATTCTCGTCAATCAAGTCTCTGAAAGACGATCGCAACGAGCATTACACATTGTACGTCCCAAACATACATAATTTCTGGTTCCAGTCATAGCATTCAAAGTTTTTCTCCACGAAAAGACGAATAAATAACGATTCTATGACCGATTTTGCGATGGCATCCTCTCAGATCCGTACCTCTGGCGAAAGCCAGTGGGTCTGGTAGCCGCCGTATCAGAACCACCACCAGCTTGATGAAATGGGCCCCACACTGGATCTCTATCGGCTTGGTTAGACGAAAATGAAGTCGAATGGTCTCTTTCCCATGCATGGAAGCGATTTGAAGGCGGGTTTTCTGACTCCTGGAAGTTTCGACCGGATGAAGCTGATGGGAAGAAGTAGAAGCCATTGGTCGAATCAGAAGATGAGGCTACTGGGGGTACTTGGGCCATGCCACGATGAGTGCTTGATGATCTCCTTGTGCCAGAAATCAAGGGTGCGTTGCGTACAGCTGTTGAATTGGTGGGTTGCTGAAAATATGCCTGGAGAGCCTGGACTCTGTCGCGGGCCCGAGCAGCACTACCAGGGTATGGAGGAATCATTGAAGATGATATAGAGCTTCCAACTCTAGCGGCAGAACTGCAACAAGTATATTTTGTAGTCAATTTATGCCATGCGGAAAAAGTGGATCTTTAAAGGACAAAAGTCATGAGGGAACACACACTTGTACCCATTACGGGAATGATGAGAATGGTAGAGGAAATTGCGGAGGGGAAGGAAAAGGTGAAGGCAGTAAAATATAGGTAAACTGAATTTATTTCTTTCCCACCTAAAGTGCGTACTGGTTCAGGATGGGGTTGAAATGAAAAATTCTGACATGACCTTGGCGCTTTATGGAATTACGTCCAACTCCTAACTGATTTTTCATTTCATGAAATTGTAAATTCTTGTCCTCGACTCAGAAAATCATTTAAACTGGCTCCGGTTGGAAATGTTCTAACGACTGTCACATGGAGGCTTCTAAATGTATAAAGTGTTTGGGTCCACATGTTTCTAGGACATCCACCGAGAAAACATACTTTAGAATCAACATTTATCATGAACGATACATAATTTCCTCTAGAGTACAAAAACACTATCCTGAAAACAAAAGAAACATACTAACACCATAGGCGATAGTGTTCAAATTGCAAACGCGGTGGCCTTCTCTATCATGCCATGCTACTAGGGCATACGATCCTAATGAATTATAAGATACCTTATAAACACTATCCTGAAAACAAAAGAAATATACTAACAACATAGATCCTAATTTACTAACGAATATTTCAAATTGCAAACGCGGTGGCCTTCTCTATCATGCCAGGCTACTAGGGAATACGACCCTAATGAATTATAGTGGTCTTCTCATCCCTCTGCAGAAGAAACCATCAACTCCCTCTTTTATATTTAGAAGCAGATTTGTGTGTCCCCGTGCCCTTGGGATGCTAATTAAATGAATCCCACATGTTTTTTGTTTTTTTAAGTAAAATGAATCCCACATGTGGACAGAGGACACAGCACCAGGCACCTGTTTGTAGCTTAACAATCATGCCTATTATGGACATTCAAGCCAAAGTCTAAAAACCCTCAAATTGCAACACAATTGAGTTCACAAGTGAGTACCTGTGGCCCACAAGGAATGGATGAATAAAAGACCCTGATCTTTGCACTTCAGAATTTGGCCTAGCTGACCTGTGGGTCACAGATGGAACTGAAGGCTGATCAGCCCCACCAACACGACTGCTCAATGGAGGGAAGGGGGAGGAATGGTGGTCCCAACTGTGGTAATTGACGTCCATGGAAGGAAATCCATAAGAAGGCGGCATCTCACTAGGAACTGATGGCCCATTCCATTGACTATTGAAACTAGACCCATCTGAAACACTCCCACTGGAATTTGATGACGAGGGGTGAATTGGTCCAAGGTAAGCAACATATGGGCAGTGATGAGCGGTCGACGATACACCAGCATGCTCAGCAAAGATCGCATGCTGTCCGAGAAGATCATGATCTACATAAAAGCAAATGCTCTTAGTACATGATTAGATCAAAACTTCCTATGTTGAAACTTTGGAGAAATTCACTAGTTAAGATAAGAGGAAAATCTTACATGTATTTGATGAAAATTCTCCTTCACTGCAGATTTGGAAAACAAAACACATCAGAGAGATATTATACATGACGAACCTCAAAGAGAAAATAACATATACAGGGACAACTCCCATTTGGCATCCTGTCAATGACTTTCGACATTTATCCAAAATCTAATGCATCAGAGAAAGAAGTAAATGATCAACACACATACAGTACCCACGTAATCCCCATCAGAGAGGAGAGTTATTCAGGCAAAGAAAAACATGCGATTAAGAACAAAATAAAACACAAACAAAAAACATAGGCAGTGCATAATTTTCCTTTCTTATTTTTTTTTTTTTTGCACCAACTTAAAGAACTAATTGCGATAATCAAATTGGTACATAAGTTTTAAAGAAATACGTCCAGAAGTACTTAATTTCTTGATCTGCAAAATGAGAAGGACAAACAATATACGACACAGGGCGTGATTAAAATAAATGGCATATTGCCCCGACCTTTCCAGTCAGAGGCCTACTACAGGTGGAATCCCCATTAACCATAAGAAATCACACTGCCATCTCTTTTGTATTTGATTGAAGTCAACTGTGAGGACACGGACATGGTAAACGGCCAAGGACAGTCCGCGGCACAATGATTTTCAAATTATAAAACCACAAGTAAAATAATTAATACACACAAAAAACCACTAAGAATAAGAAATAGGACTAACTCTACATTGGAAAACTGTCTGATGCATACTTTAAACATCATACACACAAGAGAAGCTCACTAAACCAACTGGGGTTAGCTCAATTGGCCATCTCTAATGCACTTCCAAATGGGAGGTCAGGGGGTCAATCCTTGTCAAAAGGAAAGATTAGTTGTTTCTTCCCTTGATTGGGGATTTATTGTTTACTTATTTGTCCCCCTAAGGCTTAGTGGGGTTGTGGGCTTTTACTTTGATGTAATTCAGATACTTGTATTCTCTTACACTTGTAATTAAAATAATAATGGTAAAAAAGAAGAGAGAGTAACTACAATTAGAAGAAAAATATCAATCTCTGACCTCATCACCAAATTCCAGCAACTTTTGGTTTCAAATTCCATTAACAGGCAGCTATACAAGATTATTGGCCCCAAAGTATCCTACAATAGGTATGGACAAATGACACACATGCCAGCCTGTCCCTACTATGACCAACAAAAAAACTCAAAAAATGAGCCGACATGCGATGTGTCCGGCACATGTCCTAGACACACGTTGGACAATGCTAGAACAACTAAAATGAAGTGCCCGGCAGTCCCGGCTTTATAATCGCAAATGGGGGTAATCAGGACAGTATATACAGTAGTGGCTAGTGTGAAGCATAGCTCAATTGTGGTTCATTTGGGGTGATATGGGTTCTATTGTCATTCAATGATGGATTCTTAATTTAGAGGAGCAATGGTGGATTTGAAGTGCAGTTTACTAAAACCAGTTGATCTAACATCCATTCGCAAATGGTGTTACTTACTTTTGTCGATTTTCCAAAATATTTCTAGAAAGACCTCCATTCGCTCTTCTTCCACTCCAGAATCCAAATTTATCACAACAAAATTTACTAAACCAGATGATCTAACAATAAAAAATTAACATGGTCAGTCCCAGCATTCTTGTGAATGAGAAAACTCAGAATAAGAAGATAAATTAAAATTCAACAAATCTGCTGAGACATGCAGATGCAAACATTTCAAACGAAGGGAAAACATTGTCACGGGTTTCAACACCCAATTTGTTGGGAAGTAAACCTGTATAACAATAATAATTTCAGAAATCATGCTTACTCGAAGGATGAATGAAGCCGCGTTAATCCACTGAATGGACACCAGTGCACCCCAAAAGACTGCAAAACCACAAAGAAAACACTGGTCAAACAAAAATCCAATTATATTATTTTCTTGCACATAGTTTGACAGAGAGAGAGAGAGTTGAACATCGTTGGCAACAATAAATTCTTGATTTATAACATGGATCACTTAATAAACTTGGCTGAACAGCACACTTTAGCTTTAGTTAAAGGTCAATGTAATACAAAAATAATACAGTTTACGTAGAAGTACTGCAAATAGCAGGAGTGAAGAAAAGATATAAAGAACGAACCAAAAAAAAAATTAACAGACAACTATTTTATTAACTACTGTGGATGCAATAGAAAATACATTTCCAATCAAAATGTGTGCTCTCAAGAGCAATCTTAATTAGAAACCACTGCAATGGCATAGCAGGGTACTAGGTTTCCTATAATCGGATCCAACATTCATCATGTAAATGGTAAACCACCATAGTATCGCGGACAAGATGATGCGCATATAATTCCAAAGAGATAAATGATCTAAGTTAGCATATCAGATGACCTTAACTTCGTTTTGTTACTCTCGCGGACCTTCCGTCCCGTATTCTTGGTCCACCTTTCCATTTGAAATGATCCACAAACTGTTAAACCTCCTTGAAAAGTGGAATTGTAAAACTTTTAGCT
The DNA here is from genome assembly GCA_025642025.1 of Rhododendron ferrugineum. NCBI lineage: Eukaryota > Viridiplantae > Streptophyta > Magnoliopsida > Ericales > Ericaceae > Rhododendron > Rhododendron ferrugineum. The sequence goes on from JAOTQK010000020.1 coordinate 14,634,094, forward strand.
TTCCAAAATCATCCATTACAAATGACTAGGGATGCATTCAGAGAATAAAGGGGTAATACCGGGATTAACGAATTTAAATTTGAAACTGAAGGCAGTTATAACAAGAGGTGTCACCTTAATGAGTAAGAATTCTCAAAAGGGACAGCATAAGGAGGGAGTATTTACTAGTTACTATGGTACTTGTATGCAAAATGCGTTGTATAACTCTGAATTAACAGTCTATAATTACAAACAAAAATAAGGTGGGAAGGGCACAGGACAGAAATGGTACAGGCAGGATACTTTTGAGGCCACTTATCCTTTGTGCTCTTGCAAGTAATGCAGTGGAGTGGTACTTTAGGGGCGTATCAGGAGAATGTGCTTTGGGGGTATAGGACTGAGGGGCGTTCAAGATTTGGAGATGGACTCACTATTGCATCTTCTGGGAATTCATCAACTTCAAGGAGTTTGCAGGGGGAACGATGTCCTTTGGTGGGGTACTGACGTACTGTGGAAAATGGGAGCTTTCAAAATTAAGTCCTTCAGGATTTTAGCAGGTACCAGAGGCGGGAGTTTTTCTAGGAAGGGCATTTGGAGGGGTAGAGATCTGTCAAAATTCTCTATTTTTGTTTGGTAGATCTGAGTCATCTGACCATTTGTTGGATTCCTTGTGTAGTTAATTTTCCGACGTTAACAGCAAAGGCTTTTTGTAAAACAAGAGAATGACAAATAAATTAGGTCTCATGTTTTCTTGGATAAGTTACACCAACCTCTCCTCAGGACCGAGGTTTCTAATCATTACAGAGACCTCCTGTACAGTTTATGAAATTATATTGTTAAAGTTGTAGAATGATGGAGATCGACACTTATTAACTCCTTTACCCTTTTACAAGACCCCTCCATCTAACCTCATCTTCTTAGCCAAACAGGACCCTATCTCATCGTCTAGTACCCAAACCAAGTTTGCACGCTACCATCTTCCACACCACTACAGCCACCCACTGCTCACCACTATCTTCCACCCCATTCTCACATTATCACCACTGCCACTCCTCATTTCATAACGGATGCACAAGATACACACTGCAGCCCATCATCACCTAGAATCACTTTCTACAATAACCTATCCACACCCCTTGCCATTCACTGATCTCCCTCTTCACTTGTCAATCAGTGCCAGTACCACTACCCCCACGCAAAATCCAAGATGACTAAGTTCAGGTTTTGGAGCGTTCCGGTGACCCGGTCAACACAAATTCAACAAAATTCATGACTTCGTGACACTCCACCAACAACCACAATGTCTTCAGATACAATGCAGTAAATCAGACTCGATTACAGTATCGGATAGGGCTCAGAGAAAACCTGACCAATCCAACCGATCTGATCCAATCCAAGTAGCAGTGGTCGGATTTCAGAAAGTGAACGGTCAGTAGTGATTACATAAAACTTGGAATTACTTTTCACCTAACAGGATCCAACCAAATATGATTCAGAACTCACTATTCTTACTCCACGTGGCATACAGCCATTTGGCTGTGAGATTACAGAACGATAAGATTTCCAAACCAACTCCTACCTTACCTGCAAAGGACAGTGAGTTATGAAACTCTTTTCACATTACTTGCATAGTGAGTTACGATTTCCAAATAACCTCTGAACGAATATTATTCAAAACTCAATCGGTAGAAGTTGGAGATTACACCTCTCACTTTATGAACACTTTGTCCCTCTCACCTCAGCACTCTCTCCTTCCCCATCTCACAGCTCATTGATCTCCATCCTGATGAATCCCATCCCTCCCCTGATTACCCTTCGGATGACGGCAATGCGACAGGGCAATGACGACGGTCAACTACCTATGCTAGAACAACAAACAATGGTAGAACAATGGTGGTGGCCACTGCATGCTGTGTCTTCTGCTATCTTTCATTTGTCTTCTGCACTTTCTTCAGAGCTATGTTCACATATGAGATTGGAAGCTCAAAATAAGATGATGTGAAATTTTCTGGCCTGCACCTGTGAATCGAAATTGACCAAGTAATCAATGGTTTCGGATTGGTCGATCTAAACCTGAAGAACCACCAAAGATGGCTGAGCACTTTCTAACCCAATCAATTCAGTTCGGATGGTGGGTCAGGGTTAAACCCGACCAGACTGACCCATGCTCACCCTTAATCTGAGCATTTGATGAGATGGTGATGTGGATTCAATAACCACCTAAAACCAGTAATTTTCAAGTGATGTATACTCATCCAAACATTGCGTACGTGGAGAGTAAAGAGGAGTAAAAAATCAAGCTTTGCAGGTATAAACATGGTTTCTGAGTACGTCTAGAGATGAAAGAGGAAAGAAAACCAATAGTTGAAAGTTGTTGTGCTGGAAGCTTCCGATTCCCAAATTTTCTCAATTGAGACGTTATGTTACTGTGATGATTTCTGCAGTGAAATTTGGGCTGGACACAGATTCAATTTCCATTTGCATAAAATCTATATAAAAGGCATCAAGGAGATAGCACCCATGTACAAAGAAGGCCAAGATCAAAAAGGCCCAAAAGATCAAGTAACCACCAAAATGGCACCCATGTGAAATTTTCTGGCCTGCACCTGTGAATCGAAATTGACCAAGTAATCAATGGTTTCGGATTGGTCGATCTAAACCTGAAGAACCACCAAAGATGGCTGAGCACTTTCTAACCCAATCAATTCAGTTCGGATGGTGGGTCAGGGTTAAACCCGACCAGACTGACCCATGCTCACCCTTAATCTGAGCATTTGATGAGATGGTGATGTGGATTCAATAACCACCTAAAACCAGTAATTTTCAAGTGATGTATACTCATCCAAACATTGCGTACGTGGAGAGTAAAGAGGAGTAAAAAATCAAGCTTTGCAGGTATAAACATGGTTTCTGAGTACGTCTAGAGATGAAAGAGGAAAGAAAACCAATAGTTGAAAGTTGTTGTGCTGGAAGCTTCCGATTCCCAAATTTTCTCAATTGAGACGTTATGTTACTGTGATGATTTCTGCAGTGAAATTTGGGCTGGACACAGATTCAATTTCCATTTGCATAAAATCTATATAAAAGGCATCAAGGAGATAGCACCCATGTACAAAGAAGGCCAAGATCAAAAAGGCCCAAAAGATCAAGTAACCACCAAAATGGAACATGTCAAGGAAATGGGCCCATACACCACTAACGCCAAAACTATCTACAACGTAAAGGAATAGGTCAACGGTTGGATCCCACTCCCTCGATTCCTAACTATACAACCTACAAAGAAAAAGACTCTAAATTTTCCGGCTTCGCCTCCCAATTGAACTATCTTATGTTCCGCTCTCTCCAAATAAGCCACATCAAACAAAGCGGAATCAAAATCTATAGCTTCCATCTCCTTCGTACCATTCTTGAATAAGTTGTCCCACAGTCCGTGGAAAAACCCACAACATGCCGCATGCAAAGATCCCCACCAGATAATGAATCAACAAATACGCCACAAATTCTCCATCCCTCAAGCACAAGCACCACCAATTCACAATAATCTTCCTTCAGGATAAGATTATCACAAGTAGGAACCATATGCCATCCGTCACCAACTAAAATATAGAAGGGTGAGCATTTCTCAAACACACATCCCCACACCAAACAAATTTCACCCTCCTCCCTGCCCCTATCTTCATGCTCGTATGCTTTAAAAACTTTTACCAACCTCTTTTGATACCCTCCCAAAGCCCCACCCCATGCGGCATGCAAACTTCCAATAAGGACCACGACCTCGAACTTCCCCATGCCTAGCACTCACTACTTTCCTCCACCATCTATTCCTTTCACAATTAAATCTCCACGGCCACTTCCCCAATAAACCTTCATTGAAAATAGCAAACGTCTTCATTCTTCCCTTATAGGAGAACAATCTATATCCCAATCTACACAATGATACTTAGACTCTCACACACAAACTCCCCCCCCCCGGGCACGCCAAAGGAAATCTCTTTGCAACTTTTCTAACCTCTTTATGAGTTCAATTACAAGGATGCCTGTTCGGTTTCGGGAATAGATTAGGCTAGTTTTGCCATTGCACATTCATTTATAGAGGCTCTAACACTGACTCCATAGAAGGAAGACCAGGGAAAGGGCATTCCTAGTATTTTGAGACCCAAAATTGCTGACGTAGTTTTCTTTAACAGCTCTAACAGTAACTTGACGAAGGGGAAGGCTTGGTTATATCCGCTGCCAAGTGGCTTCATATAGGAAGGTTCGTGTTCAACCATAAACACAAGTAACCATCACGCAATGTGACTTAAATACTTCGCAAGTTCATCCAACAATATTGTAATGAAAAATCCCTGCTACTAACTCTGTAAAGAAGGCCAAAGAAGAAATGAATGAGAAGGTGACATACACTATAAGGGAAAATCCCTGCTACTAACTCTGTAAAGAAAAACAAAGAAGACATGAATGAGAAGGTGATAAACAATCTAAGGAATACTGCAAAATATGAGATCCACCAGGGTGTTCTCTTGTATAACATAGCAAAGTATGTCAACGAAAAAGACAATACCGCAAGACATCCTACGAAAAGCATGAGCACGGAAACAAAGAATTGTCGTAAATCATGTCTTTCTTACTATGACAAAGCCTGTGCTTGAGTGTGCCTATTTGATAAACTGTAAGAAATAAGAAAAACTGAGCCTGAAATGAGACGATTCTCATTAAGCCTGCGAACAATAGGGTAGGAACTCACGTGGTGAACTGGAAAAAACTCATAAAAATATGCTTATTTACCTGTGTGGTCAAAAATAAAATAGTTGCCTCAATACGAGTGTGAGCTTTCACGTGGATGCACAATACCAAATGGTATTTTCTTAACCTGTGAGGCTACATCAAGCCATACAATAATGAATGGAAACATGTATGGGTACACAGACGTGAAGGATGCTTTATATTCCAATAGGTTTTGAAACATTTGGAAAATATCGTGTAAGAAATGTCACTTGTTACAGTACGCATAACGGTAAAGCTTTAGTTAAGAACATTTGGTAACTTTAAAACTCATACGAAAGAAAAAACAAGGCAAAACGCTTCTAGTAACAAGGAATGTCAATAAGGAATGAGTGTGAACACTGTGAAGCCAAAGGATATACACCTTATGGCTAGAGTTAAATGAGCCAATTTAGAAAATAGATTAATAGCAGCTCACCCAAAAAAAATTCTACAAATATCTCACTTATCAGTGTAATCCATATAAATATTTATTAGGAATAAGAAAAACAGACAATGGATACCTTACATATCAACACTTGATCAATTTCCCCAATCATTTTCAACAAATCAAGAAATACTGGTAATTGCACCTTTCAGATCACACAGTAAGGGAAAAAATGCGCTAAAACATATAATACGTAAACTCATATGCTGGAAAAGCCCACTATAACTACCAACATTCTGAATCAGCATAAACCAAAAAGGTCAAATAAAATTGTCTTTACCATCTCAGAGTAGCTTAGATCATAAAGATCCTCATCATGGGCCCAGTCATCCATGCTAAACTCAGACAATGGACGGTAACCACCTGCATATAGCCATTGACCTTTCTCAACTTTCCGACAATTGGGGCATTGCATAGCTCCTTTTGAATTGAATGCTGAACCAATGCAGTCTGAAAGTTATAAAAAAAGGCCATGACGAACATAAGAAAGCTAAATACAGGAGCTAAGCTGTATTGGTGAAAATAATGCATTCAGAAATGGGAAAATCAAGCAAAAACAAAAAACAGCCTGTCAAATTTGGTGTCAGAATACATGGAACTTAGAAATCTTGCAATGCTGCAAGCAAGGGCATTTCGTGTGCATAATTACAGATGATGAGTTAAGGTAGTAATTTAGTTCACACACCCATCTAATGCAATAGCCATGGCAATAGCCCTTTTGCTCAAAGTCACAGGATTACAGCACTCAAGTTTCAACACTTTTGATTAAATCATTCCCTCATAGCCAAAAATGATCTGCTTGAAGCTAATGGCAGTATCAGTCAAAGTACCTCAATCAAGATCCTAAGTTTGAAATATTAATCAACCAAAATAACCAAATGAATGTTTCATTCCACAATAAATTCTTAACTAAAAAAAGGACAAATGGCCTTAAGGCCCTCAACCAAACAGTAAAATAGCTAGGTTATTCTTAACCAAACAATGACAAAGGTGAGCCAGCCACGATGGAGGAGATGAAGACTAGGGTCCTACATTTACAAGCTGTTTCAGATGACAACGATATATGATGCACAGGCACTGACCAAGGACAAAAACCAAGCCCGGCTTTCTGACGCTGAGCAGTGAATATCTGGCTTTGATACCATTGTAACGTAATCATAAACAATCCAAGAGAAGAAAGAATCTCGTGCTCTATAATTACCTAAAACAATCTGACAATACTAATTCCAACCTAATGGCACACTCATATATACGGAGTATTATTAACCAAAAGGGTCTCTTTAATAAGAGAGCCCTAGAAGCTCCAAGTGGCATTACAAAGTAACATATTGGGCGCAATGAAATAATATTGAGCATATCCTATCACTCATTTTCAAACTTAAATCAAAAAAATTTGCTTTATCATATCTCTTACTTATTCCCACAATGAAATGTACTTTATTGGAAATCCCTCCGCTTATGTATACGTATATTTATCTCTAAACTTCTACATTGCCATAACGACATATGTAACTTTAAAAACAGCCATTGGCAACAATGGTTCTCTTGATGTCAGATTCTGTCTCAAATATTTTTTATTTAAGTCTTTGTGTTTTGTTGCAAGGGGTTAATATTTATCATTTTGTCTCCTCGCAGCTGTAAGCTTCATGTTGCAAGTAGATAAAAAATGGGACAGTTAGCCAAATACTTATCTTATTTTTAGCTTCATTTAACTCTTGCTATAGAAATGTGTCTCTTTATGAATTTTTCAAAAATGTGTTGCTTTATCCACCACCGAGGCCAAGTACGTTGCAGTGGCAGAATGTTGCAAGGAGATGCCATGGATGGAAAGGCTTCTTCAGGATTGGACTTTGAACAACAAGGGTATGCTCTGATTTGTGACAATCAAAGTGCCATTCATTTGAGCAAAAACCCGACTTTTCAATCAAAATCAAAACACATTGACGAGCAGTATCATTGGATTCATGATGTTTTGAGTGAGAAATTGTTACAACTTGAGAAGGTCCATACCAATGAGAATGGATCGGCTATGATGACTAAAACTTCGCCCAAGGAGAAGCATGTATTTTGCAGTGCCTGAATGGGGTTGGTAGAACCCCATACCTAAGTCCGGAGGGGGTGACTTGTCAGTTGGTCCCAATCTAATGGGTGGGTTTATCATGGACTCATGTGTTAGGTCAAAAACGTATTGGGGTAACCTAGTCATTCTTTGGAAGACAAAGGGAGTTAGCTTCAAGGAATTACAATAAAATAGAAGGCTCAGTCTTCCTCTGTGTGTACGTGAAAATCCGGGAATTCGAGAGAGAAATGAAAGGAAAGAAGTTTTACTCCAGGTTTCAAGCCAAAATCGGACAGTCATTTCTTCCCTGACTTCAACAAAATTTTAGAATGTTCTCCAAGGCGAGGAGATCTATGATTTGGTTGGAGCAGATTGTTCACATAATTTTTAGACTCCTGGTTTTAGAAGATCACCAAAAACAAAAAAGATTGGCGGTTGGGATATCCACTTTGGAGAAAACTAAACATTCATCTTTTGTTGCTTTCTTTATATACCTTTCGGTGATGTTTGTATGCCACTAGTTTTGTACTAGAGTGGAACTCTTTGTAACCCCATTATTTAATACTGGATGATTGAAACGTTTTTTGACCCGTGGATGTAGGCACTCATGCCGAACCACGTGAAATCAGTGTCTCGTGGTTGCTTGTTGTTAACTTCATCTTTTCAACCCTTAGATTTGCTTCTTGATTGTTGTGGTTAGCAACATTTAGCTCATTCTCTATTTGCACAGGTAGGGAATAATATATATTCTAGATTTTTCCAACACGCATGCATGTCCCTTACACGTCGCATACATGCCCGGTAGACGCCTTTGTATTCGCAGATAGGAGCGCATATGCATATGGTTGGTTAGAATGGTTAGATATTTCATTAGAACATCCTGAACTTTAATTTGAGCTTTAAAGAATGGTGGCAAATGACTAGGGAAAATTGCCAAAGGAACATCTTGAACTAAAAGTGCTTAATTTTCATTTGGCCACTATCAGTTTCAATTGTCACACAACCTTAGTATGGAACAAAAAGTAGCAGTAGCTTAGGAAAGAAAGATACGGGAATGAAAAGAGCATTTTTAACCTGAACAAGATAAGATTGCCTAGACAAATGTAGATAACCCGTATGAGCAGTTGGCAAATGAAACTTAACTAGTGGACCCTAAATTGGTGATAGACAACTAAACCGTGTCCCACTAAAAGCCTTTGTACTCGATTTCAAGCAAATGTCTCCTCAACATTTCTTACCTACCAAACAGGCAAACACTCACCGTATTCTACTCTCAAGTAGTCTATTCTGTGTATTCAAATATAGATCAGAGATCCTTTATGTTTCCACGGTTCCACCACCATTTCCACTCGAAGGATCCCGTCGGCCAATCTTCCTCACGCATCTAGCTCTAGTGGTATTGGTTGTACACTATCACGCATCATAGTATGTTATCTCGAAACATATCTTCAAATATTGCTACTCTACCATTTCCCTAATGTTTTTGTTTCCAATTCGATCTTTTTTAGCCTTACTACATGCATCTAACCATCCTTATTGTTATCAACAACATCATCCTGTTAAGTATTAGTGGCCGTAGAAGCTATTCTATAACATAAAAAGGGGGAAAAAAAACTCTCACTTTTGGTGCTATTCGTCAAGTAAATAATATGCCAAAAGCAGCTCTCCTCTTACGCCAACCTATTTCAGTTCTACGCTCATATCGTCTCCAACCTCTCCCTCATTATTAAACTCAAGCCTAAAAAAATAACTTATGCACTTTCCAAAATCATCAATCTTCTCCACAATTACTACATCTACAGTGTTAGTCCCGAATATTTACCTTCTCATGCAGACTCTTTCAAAATTTCTAGTTTAGTGTTTAAATCCTCAAGAGAAAAAGAAAATCATATGCTACTCTTCCCACCACGTAGTACTACTGATCCAGTGCCAGACACAGGTGGTTGCCGGTGGGTGCCACAGCACCTCCAAAGTTTTCAAGTAATCCATTTTCTCAAACGTATACTTTGGTATTTACAATACAACTTAGTATTGTAGAAACTAAATCTCGATAACTGTACCCATTCAAAATTTAATTTCTTTTACCAAAATCTCTCCAAACTACAAATAATTCAGCATTTGGCCCTCTATCAAATTCCTGTGTCCGCCGCTATCCTGATCTGTCAACCAATTTCATCTGAAACTAACAGAGTTATAAGCTATCAAGCACTTCATAGGTATAGATATCATCACCTTAAATACAACTCTGCCAACGTCAACTAATCAAAAACCAATTGGATCTCAACCTTAGGCACATAATCTTTCAAAATGCCCAGCGCAACCGCTCTCAATCCTCGCACTGCACTCGCGCTCTCTATCCTCACTCTCGCTGATTTTTTAGTAGTCTAATGTGTTTCAAAGATACTTTCAGGCTCGGGCTCTCTCTCACGCACCCGCACACAAATTATGTGCACGCGAATTATGTGACTTAGATCTCAACCACTTCTATACAAACACAAAAAGGGCATACACCGAACGTCGAAAATTTTCACTTACCCAGATGAAATTCGTGTCCGCATTGAAGCTTTGCCCAGGATCTAGCCCCGTTATCGGTCACAGCCTCCAGACAGATCGAGCATGACACCGCCGAGGCTTTCCCTCCCTCGTCTAGAAGATCTGAATCTTCCAAACCCATTTCCAGAAAACCCTAACTCACTCTATACATGTAAATAAATGCAAAATACGTCGTCACAATCTTATGGGTATGGGTAATTTAGGATTCGTCCGATGAAGCTTTCGATCGTTCTGAATATCTGTGGAATAGATGCGAGACCAGAAGGAAGGGATCGTTCCACGATGTGGGTATTGTTGTGCGGAGAAACTGAACGTCTCTCTCTCTCTCTCTCTCTACCCACTTTGTTTCTCTCTCCTCACCGCCTGATTTACGGTCGTGGGATAGATTGTTGTAATAACGCTTCTCTCTCTCTCTCTCTCTCTCTCTCTCTCTCTCTCTCTCTCTAACTAGGGTCCAAAATGAAGGGAAGATTGATGGAGGGTTGGGATTGACGGGTTTGTTTTGATATTTGGTGGAAATTGAGTTGAAAAGTACGGATTGGGTGTGGAAGTTTATACTGCTGGTAGGATTCCCCTGCACATGGTACCGCCTCTATTCAATTCTTAACGAATTCAAGCAAGCCCTTTGGCCTAACCACCTTTTTGACGTTGTCGCCTTCTAGTAGATGGATAGGATTTTTACATTGCATCATTAGTTTCGATTGATTTTTTGGGTCTTCCTGGCATTTTATATGATTTTTTTTTAATTTCGATCTACTCCTTCTGTGACCTGTCCCAATTTAATTGACTCTCATTCTGTTATAATCGGCTAAAAAATGAGTTATTCCTATATCTTTAAATTCGTAATAAATTTCATATCGAATATGGATCTTATTTGATAGATCTTGATTAGTTCTATAATACAATGTTTTCGAAAATCACACAAAACACTACAAATTACAAGATATAATCAATTGAAAAATAGCACGAACTCCTAAAAAATGAGTTATAATACAATGTTTTTTGAAGACAAGATTTTTGAAAGTAGAAACGAACAAAGTGTTTAAAAGAACGTGTTTATACTTTTTCTCTTATGCTCATCAAGATATATGATGTGACGTAAAATTTTATTCCAAATTATAGTAAAGATTTAGAGAAAATAACTAAAAATACCGTGCCAAAAGATCTCGAAAAGCTAAGTTAAAGGGGGGCTTAATGATCTTTGTGATACTGTAGTGCCCAAACACTCTTTTCTACTACACAATTGTCTGGTTATACACTTGCTAGTTGCTATTGAGCCTCATAGAAACGTGTGGTGAAAAAGGCTGTTGGGAAACTACATGGCGGTGACTCAGGAGCACTGAATAATTTTTCCTTAATTTTTAATAAGCTTAATTACGTTTTGTCCGATAAACTATCACATTTTTCATATTACTCCTTAAGTAATAAAACCAGACACTTGAATATCTTAAACTACGTAAACCTTTCAACTTGGGTCCATAATTACTGTTTTCAGTCGAATAATGGCCATCAAAGAGCCTAGAATATTGCTCAAATATTGCCGATTTTTTTTTCTCAAAACATGACTAAAATGCCCAAAATGATATGCATATCTAACAAAATCAAAGAGCAAATCTTTGTCTGGACTGTGTTCTTCTACTCATTCTATCCATCAATCTCCCTCGATTTTATCCTCATTGACACCTCCATATCCCATTGCATCACCAAAACTGTTAGGGCTCGATTGGATGCGGTATGAGTTTTTGGTGTATTACTTATGGAGGGGGGATAAAATAGTAGGGGCTCGTTTGGATGAGGTATTAGGTTTGGAGGTATTATGTAAGAAGGAGAGATTGGACAGTAGGGGGTATTGGTTAATAAAGGATGACCCACATTAATGTGATGTTTTTGGAGGGGGGATTAAATAGTAATTGGTTTGGATGAGGTATTAGAAATAGGGGATAAAATAGTACGTGGTTTGGATGGAGAATAAATAGGGGGTATTATGAATGGTGGATAATATAAAAAGTAGTCAAATGACTCTGTTGCCCTTGTGCAGTTCTAAACTTAATTATGTATTACATTATATGTATAATTACAAATATAATTAATCTTTCAAACTTTAAGCCGTAATACTTATTTTTACTAACAAATGTACTAATTTAATAATATTACAAAATGAAAAAGTCAGTTTTAATTTGATAAAATTCGTTTTTTTAAACAAAAATTCTGTTTATTTTGTTGGAAAAATACATTGTTTGGTAGTTGAAAATGTGTCCAACAATTTTGTTAAGTGAATTCACATGTGGCCAACATATTTTTTTGGTAAAATGTGCCTAACTAATATAATAATTATATAAAATAAATAAAATATTTACATTTCGTTTTTTAAGTGCTTTATTATATTTATGAGAAATATTTTTAAACTTTATGAAATTTTAAAATGTTAAATTACATACCTATTATTTGGATAAAATAAATTAAGTTTATCTTTAAAATGTTTAAACTGGTTATTTGTTGAAAATGTTTAATAAAAATACTTAATAATGTGTAAAGTAGGAAATTGTATCATTTTTTAAAATGTTTAATAAAACCAAAATTTTATGAATTTGTTAAAAAACCAAATTTTATAATTTTATGAATTTGTTAAAATACCAAAATTTATAAAATGAATGGGGAGTAGATGGTGGTTGGAAACATGTGAGTGTTAGTTGAATTCATGTGAGAAGTAGATTCAACAAATTATTTATATCAAATCTTCTATAAATAGCACTCATTTTTCATATCTCATCCCACATCTCATCTTCATTTCCTAAATTTGTAATTTTGTTTTTTTTATTATTTCAATGGCACGCCGGACTTGGAGCGAGGAGGAGGAGGATACGTTGTCAACAAACCTTACGAGCCTTGTCGATCAAGGGGTTTGGCGAACCGACAACGGAGGGGTTTCGCAATTCCTACTTGGTAGTTCTTAAAAATGAGATGCGAGTTTCTTTCCCTCAAGCAGGTATAAACGAAATTCATATTGAAGGAAGGATCAAGAAATGGAAGAGGGATTATCGCATACTAGACGCTATGCTTAGGCGTCCTAGGTTCGGGTGGAATCCAAATGAAAACAAACTAGTGGTGGAAAATGAATTTTGGAATGAATTTGTCCAAGTACTCTTCAATTTTGTATAAAGTATTGGTTCGTAAATTTTGTTAATATTTTCCTAACTTTTATATTTAGGATCACCTACATCTGAGACATTTCCGGGACAGGCGATTTCTCCATTTTAATCGATGGGCCTATTGCTTTGTTTCTGAGGAGAACTAGAAGTTGAAAGTTTAAGGCGGGCATTGGAAGAATAAATTGAAAGTTGTGATAATAAATGTATTGACGAATAAATTTGTAGTTTTCCTAATGTATCTCAAGTATTTAATTTTATGTATGTGTTGTGAAATGAATGGATTTGCCTTTTCGTGGCTTCCTAATTTGTTTTATGTATGTGTGTGAGGGTGCATTTCTGTTGGTCCTCTATATTGTAGCATTGTTTTCAAGTGAAAATTCGAACCACCAAAAAATTACTAGTCTTCCATACGTTAATTTTGAATTGAATATCCAAACCAATATTTAATCACGTGATTTATGAAATAAAACGTACAACTTACGAAATTCTTACAACTGATAAGTTTTCCCAACCTAATTCGTCCAAATTCTTAAAATAAAAAACCTTCAACTTCATTCTGAATCTAACAGATGTACCAATAAAATACAACATACGAAACCTAACAAAAAAATTACAACAAAGTATGTTGTTAGACTAGTTTGATGTTGAACTTCCAAAACACTTGTGGATGTGGAAGCACCGTCACTTGATTGATGTTTGGTTTGAGCCAACTGCATGTCTTGCATGAGCCGGTATCTTTCCTCATGAAATGCTAACAATGCTTCTTCCGCTTCGTCTAATGTGTTGTACTTTTTCTTCAAGTTCCCCACGTATCCATTAACTTGGAGTTTCGCGGCCGCCCAACTTGTATATGTTCCCAGTTTACGGCCAATGAAAACCACCCAATACTTATCTTTATCTTCACTTCCCATCGTAAATTTATTCAGATACAACAATTACGATATTTCAATGTCAAACAATAGTAAGAGTATGCTTACAAATAAATATGGCTCAAATATATTTGACCGGCACATAGTGCACTACTTGGCTACAAGTTATGTTGCCGAACGGTGATTGAACACTGTTGGCCCTCATAACTTGTCCCGCCAAGGAAAGTGACTCGCCTAAAATTGTCTCGTTTTATATCATCATTGTCTATATATAACCGATAATTCGACAACAAAACAGCCTGAAAATAGCAGCAGCAGTTCAAAACCCGTCAAAACTGTCCACAAACTGCAATTTTTTATCATTGTCCCAAAACTGCACTGTCCATAAACTGCAGTTTGGACAAACCAACCTGGACACACAGCAGCACATCACCAAAGAAAACCAACTTGGACACACAACAACTGCACTAACACACAAATTGGAACATAGGCAAGAACAACAGCAGTTTGGACACAACGATAACCCCAAAAAACTGCAGTTTGGACACAGCTCATTTGGATGCTTCATAGTGAAGGGGAATTGTGATATCCCTCTTCTAATCCGTGGGCCCAACTGTATGGCATCTTTTGGGAAGTCAATAAAAGGTGGCTCAAAAAAAATTTCTCATAGCCATGCCAAAACATGGCAAACCAGCTAAGCAGCCCAGCAAACAGACTGAACCTCACACACACAAAAACTTAACCTACTCCACAAATTGAACCTCACACACACAGAGACCAAAACTGCACCTCACACACACACACAAAAACTGCACCTCACACACACAAAAAAAAAATTGCACCTCACACACACACTAACCAAACCAAATACTAAACCTGCTACATAACTGATCCTCACACACACACACACACCAAAATTGCACCTGAGACACACACTCACACACTCACACTCAAAAACTACACCTGAGACACACACACACAAACCAATAGTATCATCACAGGCTCAAAAAAGTATCATCACAGCCCAAAAAACCCAGTTCTATGCCATTACAACCAGCACTGCAGAAACCAACAGAATCTGAGCAGAACATAAACAACAAACAGCCAGGACACATCAATAACCCTAAAACACTGCAGTTTGGACACACCATTGGACACAACTGAAAATTGGAGAGATAGGGCTCAGATCATGTATTTTTATTCACAAGGGTACGCATGGCTGCAACCAAAAATTGCCCCGCCAAGGCACTACTTTCATTTACATTATAATTTTTTCATCATTGCTCTATTAGGGGTACCAAAACTGCACAAAATAACTTACAAACCTAGAAAACAGCAACCAACACAGGGGAGCATACTAGAATAGTTGCACCATAAGTGCACTCACACCTGTAACCCCCCTCCCTCCCACCACACACACACACACAGTTGAACTGCACCTGACACAGTAAGAGCATGGTGAAAACTGGACAGATCAGAACAAAAACAACATAGCCAAAACTGGACAGAGCAGAGAATATTATTGCCACATTTGGACTGCACCTAACACACACACACTGCACTTGCTCCACAAACTAGCAAAAATTACCTCAGAGGCTCAGAAAACAAACAACATAGCCCAAAAAAACCACATATTTGCCTTTAGAACTTGGACACAAAAGTTTATGACAGTTGGCTCAGCAAAATTCCATCATGGCCATTTACTTAACAACCTCACAAAATACCCCAGCTAATGCACAGTATGCCAAAACATGTCAAACCCAAAAATCACACCTGAAAATGGTCTAATTGATAAACATTGCCCTGGCCAACATATGAAGCCAATCACAACTGAAAATTGGAGACCATGGCCAAATACTGGATTGATTCATGCACTGCATTGGAGTTATAATAGGGCTCAAATCATGTATTTGTAATCACAAGGGTAGTCATGGCTGCAACTTATGTTACCCCGCCGATGTATCTACATTAATCACAAGTAATGTATTGATTCATCATTGCCATATGACATTACTTTAAAACATTTTCTATAACAGTTCAACTACACCAATTCACACACACACTTTGAAAATGCTCCACAAAGCTGCCAAAATCTGGATAGAGGCTCAGAAAAATTTCATCATAGCCTTAAGTGGGCTCAGACAATATTAATCCATCATAAGGGTACTCATGGTTGCAACTACTGTTACCCCGCCAAGGTATCTACCTTAAATAAGAATTGAATCGAATCATCATTGCCCTAGTAAGACTCATTTTATTTGCGAAAATCTGTCATGCAAACAAATTTCATATTACATTCCCAAAGATGAACAAAATGTATGCATCAAATGTACCAATTTGCCAAGTTCAAGATCATAGTGCATTAGTTCATATATAGTTCATACACCCATCATAGTTCGTAGTTCATATACATCCTCCATTGTTCATTACACATTGACAAACTTTATAATACATTCCCAAACATTAACAACAAGTATGCATCCAATGTACCATATTACATTACAAAAGGCAGCAAATGTTCATTACACATTAACAAAAGGCTTCCTATTTAACGGTACGACAATAAAGTTTTGCCACTACAAAAAAAGTGGGTAAAGTACCATTCTTGCTTATAATGGTAGTTTAGCCACTTCAAAAAAGCATTCATTCCTCATTGCCACTAGATGGGACCATACACTTCACCGGCAAGGATGGCCTCCACAAAAGCTTGCCTCTCCTTGGGCTTAGTCTCATGAAGTCGTCAACCCTCTCTTCCGCTTGCACAATTACTGCACTAAGCTTGAACTTCTTCGTCAAGGTGATATCAAGCTTCGACAACTCATCTTTCACCATCGTGTGTCGTGCGGATAGCTCTTTGTCATAGCCAAAAGAATTGGCCATCTTGTCCATATAGCTACTGCTTGAATTGAAGAAATTGTCTATGCTCGCATGGATGGACAACTCCGCATCACCCATTTTTGTCCTCTTCCTCTTGTTTGGGACTCCGGCATTGACCCACGGGGAGTGGACGTGGGGAGTGAGGCATGAGGTGTGGGAGTTATGGGAGTTGTAGGAGTTACGGGAGTTGTGGGAGTGTTGGGGAGATGTTGATCGCAGTTATCGAATAGGGCATCATAGAAGTCATTGGAGTTGTGTGGCTCCGCACTTTCGTTGGCAATATCCGGCTGCGCCATTTCATCATAATCTTCGACGGCTGCCCTCGTACCCCTATCCTTGTCAAATATGGTTTGCCAATCCTCAAAGTACGGGAAAGACTTCCTGTACAAGCCTTGGGCCTTTTTAGGATGGGCCTACACAAACATTTGCACTTTTATTACAAATTCTCATGCCTTAATATTCAATTAAAGCATTGGAATTCAAGATGGAGAATTACCTTTTCATACTCATCCCATATGGATTGCTTCACGTCGATGCGTTTGTTGAGAGCATCCCACCCGAAACCACTTAGGCCAGTAATGTCAACAATTCTAGCCCATATGGATTTGCAATACCTCACTGTAGACTCCCCAATCTGAACCTCGGAAGTTCTTTGAACGCCCCGATGATAAAATAAGGAAAAATATACCTTCAAGGCTTGGATTGTTGCTCCTTTCATACTCCTCCTCTAGCCTCAAGATAATCCCATTTTAAACATATAGGGTGACCCTCGGTTCAATTGCAAAAGAGAAAGATGCGTTTACTTTGTCAAAAATAACTTTTCCCATGACACATTTAGGGTAAAATGGGCACACATTTCAATATATAAAATGTCTTTGAGTGAAACTAATTGGGTTAGAAAGAGGACTTGACAAGCTTTCCAACGCTTCAAACCGCGTCCAAATCCGAGTTCGGGAGTGTCCGGGGCGCCCCCCGCGAAGTTCAGTGTGTTGTGCTGTCTCGGAAAACCGCACGGCATTTCAGAAAAATTCAAGAAAATCACTCCGCCGCGCGGGATTTCAATATACAGCACGGCATTTCAATATATGTCGCACGGCATTTCGGGAAAAAGTTCTGACAGGTGCAGAAAGTTGTCGGCCACGCCTGCAGGAGGAGCGTCTTGGCCAGAAAATAAGTTTTATTTGGCCCAGAAGCCACCTCCCCTCTTTGTAGTGATCATCCTTGGCCCTCTTGCCTATAAATACACCCCCTCTCTAGTTGAGAAGTACCCCTTCAACTCCAAACAAAGTTACTCTGCCATTTTCTAGACTCTCACTCTCTCTCTCTAAAAATACTCATATTCTTCTTCTTCTCTTAAGTTCAGTAAACTACTGACTTAGGAAGACTTCCACCTCAAAGCATCCAAACAACCTCACATCCTTCAATCCCCATTCAAGCATTTCAAGTCCAAATCAACTTCCATTCCTCCATCTTCAAGCACATCCAAGCTTCGATCAAAAGGTATAAATTGATTTCCTTAAGCTAAACCAAGTTTAGCTTTGAGGGGAGCCGATCGAGGCCCTTTTCGGTCTTGCTATACCGAGTTTGGGTCTCAAACGGGCTTTATATTCAAAAAGCACAAAAAAACATTTTTTGCACTGGACACGCTACATCGTGCGGTGCTTTAGAACATCGCACGGCGTAGCGTATTGCACTGCGCGTTATTTTTAGTACTGTTCAATATTATTTTCTTTTCTTTTTCTTTTTCTTTTTCTTTTTCTTTTTCTTTTTCTTTTTCTTTTTCTTTTTCTTTTTCTTTTTCTTTTTCGGCTAATGTTGTTTAAAGATCGTACGGGTACATTCCAGAGTCGAGTTTCATGTTAAAAGTCATCTTTTTGACTTTATTAAATCTTTCAACATTTCAAAAAAAAAGCTTTTAACATTGTTTTACATGATAAAATGAACAAAAGGGTCTCATAAATCATTTTTCAGAGATTCGGGAAATATAACAAACTATTTTGCGGACCTATGGTTTGTTTTGTCGTATGAAAGCGAACTGATTTTGGAATGCGTAGACAGGTACACCGCACGGTGTTTTAGTTACACCGTGCGATGTATCCAGTTCGTCGTGCGGTATTTTACATGATATTGGCAGTCTGCTGCAATGCTGTTATTTTACTTTCTGTACATTAATGATCCATTTCATACTGTACAGTTCGCACCACAAGCATGCCAATGTGTTATATTACATCCCATACCCATTTCCCGTCCATGTTTTAAAGTTAAGTTTTTCAAATGATATTAAATCCCCCATTTAAAATGCTTAGTAGAGACCAGTCTTTACCGAGCGAGCGGGGTGCTTTTTCAACAAAACCTTCCCCACTCGTAACGTGGCTCCCGGATCCAAAATCTCAACATTTTCGCTTGACCAAAAGCCTTTTCCAAACGAGTTCTCGGTTTCTCGGATCATCCATCTCAAAAATTCGGGTGGCGACTCTTCGAAAGCACTTTGGGCGGGGAGCCCACACTCACCTTGGAGTCAATGTGGGGGTTTGCCTTAAAGTTGCACCCCGGGAGCACTTTCTGTAACTCCTTCTCCAAGTGGGTGAAATAACCCATTTTGAAGCCATTCTCGGCCTTCCACTTCTCCCCCGCTTCATTGAGTATGCACTTCATTAGTGCATCCTCCTCACTTTTCCTCCAACTCTTACGTTTTTGCTTTGTAGGCCCTTCCACGTCCACTACTTCCACATCGTTCGTAGCCATAGCTGCAAATGCATTTAAAAGTGTGCAACAATTGTAAAATCAGGACCTTAAACAATAGGCTATGAAAAATACCAGCAAATACAATAGTACGTTACAAGTTGTTCACAAATACAAGTTACGAACAAGTTCCAAATAGTACAATTACAATGTTTGATACAACAAAACCAAAATACAATCAAGGAAGGATGCCCTCCACTTGTCTCCCACCATTGGCTAACCAATGGTTATACATGGCCGCCGCTAGAGCATCCCTCCCCGCAGTCCACTCATTGGAACTCTCAATGGTAGCAATGTTATCATCAACAGGGACATTGTTCACATGTGCTCGTTCCCACGTTGTGTACTCGTGTTCAATGGGATCGTTCGGCATCTCTCTCTTAATAAGGTTATGAAGCAGACAACATGTTGACACGATACGACATTGAGTCCTTATCGGGTAATATGAGGGAGATCTCAAAATTGCAAACCACATCTTGAGAACCCAAAGCTTCTCTCAATTACATTCCTAGCGGCGGAGTGTTTCATGTTGAAGTACTCCTCTTTGCTTGTTGGCATGTGACCTTGCCTCCAAATGTTAATGTGATACCACTGGCCAAGGTATGGTGCTAAAAAACCATTCCCATTGGTGTAGCCGGCATCAACAAGGTAATAATGTCCTGTAACCAATGGAAGACAACACATTGATGGGTGGATAACTTTAATGGAGTCAAAGTAAACATCAACTTAGGATATGGAACATACCACGGGGGACTCTAAGACCGTGTACGTCTCATCCAATGCCCCAAGACAATTCTAACAAATATGGACAAGAGTATTAATGTAAGTGAATATGGCGAACTAGAGGAAAGCTTTAGAATGGATGAAATAGGAACAATTCAAGAGGACTATACCTGAAACCAATTCCACCTAGTGTCTTGGTAGTTAGCAGGTACAGGGTCGGGTGTCTCTAGGAGCATTCGGTGAAGGCGCAAGACAGCTTGGAGTACAGTATTGAAATGCCTACCTATTGTCTCAGTAGACCTATAGAAATCAAACTTTGTACACCTCTGCTTCGTATGGTGACCGAGGACCCACAAGAATATTTCTACCCTCTCCTTGAGACATACGTTGCATGAGTCGCTTAACCCAACACCTCGAACTAAACAACACAATCTCAAAAAAGTATGCCTATTTACCCTTAACTGTTCGTGACAGTCCATGTCATTACCCCTTACAAGCCTATTGATGTTGTTTATGTGCGTTTGGTAAAAGTCTGGATTCGGAGACAACTCCGGACGACGAGGGCGAAACGTGGACTTGATGAACAAGTACGGACGAAAAACACCAATGACAATGTTCATAAAGGCATGTAATGCCATCAAACCCTCTTGCTCTTCTCTTCTCCTTTTCTGTTTCCTATTTAATCTTGGCATCCTATAATACACTTACAAGATTTAGGATTTTTTATGAAAACCTAATCTTGAGATCCTAACTAACAATGATGAACCCTAAATATTCATCAACAATCATATCAGTAGGGTTTAGGGATTTTAGGTAGGGTTTCAAATTATTCACCAAAATTCAACAAAATTCGGTGGAGATATAAACATCTACAAATACACAACTCATACTCATCTACTAACTTGGTTTTAATTTAAACTTCCCGTTATGTTCAAGCCACCAATAGAAAACAAAAACAAGAATAACAACCTGGTTGGCAAAATATATAAGTGTTTTCAACTTATGACAGCAAACAACCTATTCACTACAAAAAAGGAACAGGTAGAGATGAAAACAAACTACGTGAAATACGACAGCGAGCTTTTAAACAACTATAAGAAGCCCAAAAAAAAAACTGCTTCACCGGTAGTACACAAGTAGGGTAGGGTTTTTTATAAATTGTCACCTCCTTATCAATTTAAACTACTTCTAAGTTGTAACCCTTTAATTTGAACACTAATGCTTTGGACACTAAGTTGTAACCCTACTAAGATGTTCATGGCCTCCATTGGAGGACATAAAAAAACATGCAACAAAAGGGTAAGTTGTCAAATGTCTAGTTCATAAGTCAAATGTGAAATGGCCAAATGGCTAGTTCATAAGTCACCGGAAGAAGACACCAAGCTCAAGTCATACATAAAGCAACACGGCACCAGTGGAAACTGGATTGCTTTGCCTCAAAAGATTGGTAATACTTTTTACCACAACCACAAACAAATAAAAACCCTACCCTAGACTTTTCAGTTATTTCCTGCCCATCCCTTTCAGCGAACTTTTCTCCAATCATGCATTATGCACTTTGAAGTTGATTAACAAAACATAATCTCATATGGCGGTTACAGGCTTCATGCCCCACAAATACAAAATCATGATATGCAAATATTTGAAAATCCATGCGTAACAGTCCTTAACAGTCGAGTTGTTAAAACCCACGTACCAAATGGAACAAAAACACTGCCGAAAAAAAAATTCAACACAAAATCGAACAGAAAATTCAACCAAATCGACCAAAGCACCCAAATCGCCACAAATCGAACATAAACAGTCCAAAATCGAACAAGGAAGAAATATACCTCTTAGTGAATCGAACTCTCAAATCGACCAGCACCTAAATCGCCACAAACCTCTTCTTCTCTTTCGAACAAAAACACTGCCAAGAAGAGTAGCGACAAAAATGGTACCTGGGATTCGAAACCCACAAAACCCACAAACCAAATTGAACAAAAACACTGCCGAAATCAGTAATCAACAAAATTCATACAGAAAAATCAACAGAAACAGGAAAAAGTCGAAGAACAGCGACATACCCAATGAATCGAACTTCAAATCGACCAAAGCACCCAAATCGCCACACTTTTTCTCTATCGAACAAGACCGAGAAGACTGCGACAAAAAATGGAGCCTGGGGAGTGGAAAAGGGGGATTAAGAGGGGTAAGATCGTCTGAGATTAGGGGGGATTCCACAATGCCACCTCAAACCCTAATCATCTGTAAGCCCCCCTCAGCCTGTATTAGGAGGGGTTAGGGAGTCAGGGGTTTTGAGGAATCCCCCCGGTTTTTGCCTTGCCAAACCACGCCATAAAGGAGGGCCCACGGATTAGAATGGTGTATATTACAATACCCCTTCATATTGTGGCATCCAAACAGGTCGTAAGGGTATTAATTAAGAGAGGAGGGTCCACAGTGATGTGACATTTATAGAGGGGGATTAAAAAGTACTCCTAGATGGTTTGGATGATGGGGGATAAGATCGGGTGGATGATGTAAAAAACTGTAAAATGGCTCTTTTGCCCTTTTGCAGTCCCAAACTTTATTATGCATAACACTAATAAATTAAATAATTTCACAGTTTTGTAAAATATAAATTTGGTTTTTAATACACTTGGTCTTTAATTTATATTTATGATTTAATTATGAGTGCATTTTAATTAATTATGCATTTAATTTTAATGGACACATGGTAACATTTTAATTCATTATGCGTTCTAAAAAAATAAAAAAAATAAACGGCAAAACAAATCACCCACCCACTCTCTCTCTCTCTCTCTCTCTCTCTCTCTCTCTCTCTCTCTCTCTCTCTCTCTCCCCC
>JAOTQK010000020.1:14672378-14685442 GCA_025642025.1 Rhododendron ferrugineum
GGTCCATCACTTCCACCCACCAAGCGATGCGAGCCAAGTACCCGCTTAAGCACGTCTCATGTGGGGCCTGCCCAAGCATGAAAAGCACCCAAGCTCTTCACTTGCCAGGCCCACCCAAGCACATCTCCTTGCAAGACCCGCCTCATACTTCCGGTTGGTGCAAGCTCTGACCACTTGTAACGACCCGCGCCAGCTGACCTGCTTACCTTTAGCCAAACCACGTGACTCAAAAGGTTAACTTCAGGTAGCTGCTCGTGTTTCCTTATATACTACCTCAACTTTCATTGAATCCCCAATGTGGGACTACAACTTCCTAGTGGGTTCTCACACTAACCCATGCTAACAAAATCAAAGAATTCTCAATTAAGTTGATTTATTACTGTGTCCTTCAATCACACCAGACCAATTGTGTAACACAACTGCTGCAAATCGGATGACTAGCTAGAAACTCCAAAGAACCACATGTTCCGGCCACTTGATTAAGGATGACAAGAAGCCTAAACTTGGCCTCCTTGCACATATAGCACCACTGATAAAGGATTTTCCCACTAGTTGCGTCCCACACAAAGATCATCGTACTGGAAGGAACTATAGCCCTCAAAAATTGTAAAACTGGAGGCTATCATGTATCCTAATTCGCACCTAAAAACAATTTGAGCTGTAGAAGACCTCAAAGAAATGAATACTAGCTCACTACTCACATAGCCACCTTACATACATCAAAAAGTCTCGAATGAGGTGTCTCTACCACCACAGTTGGAAGAAAAAGAGAGGGGAGGGACTCGAAAAGGAATGAAGAGGCATATAGCTCAAACAAAACAAGAGAAAAAGATATGAGTTAAATTCGTAACTCTCACCCACTGTAACCATAAAATCTGCCAACACACGAGAAACATGATGGTTTACCTGGCGTGTAGATGTCTTCAACACAACGCATTTACCCTTCCTTTGAGAGTCAAGATCAATGTTTGCCCCATCTTCCTCGGCCTCATCCTCTGGGTTCATCTCTAAAATCTACAAGAACAGAATACGTAAACCTTGGTTCCCATCAGAATTTCAACAATAATAGTCCCACACAACCTTCTTAGCACACACACCACATGTGCGTTAAGCCACAAAACATTTGCCATTCATCCCTCATAAAGTCTAAGGCAAAAGTATCATCACATGCTATACTTTATATGTAGAGTAATATCTACAGTTCTTTAAAATAAAAAAGAAAGGAAAGCACGAAATAGACAGTGAATCAAAAAGAGTTTAGCTGCTTTTTGGTATACAATTTAAATATTTATTTTAAAACTTCCAACAAAGTTTCAACAAATCACAACATTTAGTCTGACACAAATTTGCCTGAACAAGCTCATAAATTGTCTCCAAATTTCGCAACGAAAGCTTGTACCCACATGGAAACCACTTCCAGCAAAAAATAATGCACTTCAACCTCAGTTCAGACACGGCACCCACTATTAATACTTTGCAAATTAAATGAAAACAATATATCTGCTAGGGCTTTCTTTTCAAGAACACGAACAAAAAATCAATCTTTACACCAAATGCTCATTTTAATTGCTAAATGATTTAACAAATATAATGAGCCAAGTAATGGGTAGTTCAAGGTTCAATCATTTATCAGTCACGCCAATTTCAAACAAATTTTAGTCGAGAGACGAGACGAACTGAACCTCAGCTTGGTTATCAAGCCCAATAGAGCATTGTGATAGCTTCCAAATCGTGTTCAAAGTTGGTTTGTTCAAGTAAATGAGAACCATATATCTGCTAGGCTTTTCTTTTTAAGGATTTACGGACAAGAACAAAAAATCAATCTTTATACCAAATCCTCATTTTAATTGCCAAGAGATTTAACAAATAAAATGAGCAAGTAATGGGTAGTCCAAGTAGTGCATTGTTCAGATTTGTTTCCAAATTTCCGAGCTTCAAAATTGTATTCAAGTCGGTTCACTCCTTAGTCACATAATCCTTCAAAATGTCCTCCGCTCCCGCACTCAATCCTCGCGCTCGCGCTCTCAATCATCGTTCTTGTGAATTTTAATACTTTGAGATGAAACTACGCTTTCACGCTCACACATACGGATTATGAGACTAAGGTTCATTCACGTAACAAGTCAAGCCCGAACGTTTCTTCCACAAGTCGAGATCTGGTTTGTTCACCAGCCCTAACCCTAAAAATAAATAAAAAACTTTACACTAAAAAAAAAATTTATTACCTCAACAATGTTCCCAACCAAGTATGGAAGTTGCTTGTTGAGCTTGATCTTCTCCTGATTCTCCTTTATCTTTTCCTTGAACGACTCCAGTTCAAGGTTCGTTCTTTGCAACTCTTCCTTCACACCAAACAACATACTATTGCAATTTCCGAGCAAATAAACGATGAGATGAAATTGTTTTGAATTCTGTTTAGAGATCTTACCTTGAGGATTCGGATTTCGTTGTCGAGGAGCCTAGAAGCCCTAACGATGTCGTCGGTGGACATCGAAGCGAGCTGGTCTTCTTCGAAGCTACTGTCGTCGACTGCCATCGCTGTAGCCATCAGAGTTGTGTTCGGGTGGCGTGGGGGTGTTAAAAAGGGCAGGAAGAGGGATCGGAGAGAGAGAGAGAGAGAGAAGGGAAAGTATCTCAAGAGCAAATTGTGGGAGCCGTTCTTCTTGTTCAAGAAAAGACTTTATTGGGCTGTATTTAGATAAACATTGTAGGCTGTGTTTTCCTAAAAGGAATTGGTTTTCCAAAAATGATACTCACACAATAATCTAAACACAACCTTTCACATACATGTGGGCTTCACATACACTACTATGTATGAGCCTCACATGTATGTGAGAGGTTGTATAAATTGTTATGTTTGGATCGTTGTGCCCTTTTTTTAATCTTTATTCACTTAAATTTACTATATTGTCATTTATTCAATACACATTTTCACATGTTCAAGAACAATATTGTAAATTCATGTAAATAAAAACGAAAAAGAGAGTGTGGAAGGTTAAAAGGGGAGTGTGAAAATCATTTTTCAAAAAAAAAGTAATCTATAATTTTTTTTTTTTGTCTTCATTCAATTTCTTTTCGTGTTTGTTAGTTTTCTTTAAAAAAAAAAAAAAAACTACTACATTTTTGGCCTTTTCTTGGCAGTTTTCAAAAAAACTCCGGTAATAATTTTTTGCTTTTCAGACTCATTTTGTCAAGACGAACTAATAATCCACAAAAATTTAACGCAAAACTAACAAACGCAAAAAAATTAAATAATGACAAAAAATTCCAAATTGGCTTTTTCTTAGAAAAACTAAGCCTTACTTTAGGGGTGTTTTGGTGGATTTTTTTTTTTTTTTTTGGACATTTTGAATTTTAGATTGCTAAATGTTAATCTTGAATTACGAGCCGATAGAGTATGAAGATATGAAAGTGTTTATATGTCCCTGTTTGAAAAACAATCCCTAATTCGACTTCATGTGATGAATCTAGTTGGAGTTCTACTTTCCAATTGTTTTCCAGAAATCCTATTGCGAGTTATCTATTGTTGAGTGCTAGTTTCACTCTTTTTTCTTTTTTTATATCTCAAATGAATTACTTATGATTTTTGCATTGAGATGCGTCCCTTTTGGACATTGCGCGATCTTTGTAATGCGTCGCTTTTGGACATTGCACGATCTTTGTATCGAACCTAATCTTGCGCAACTATCTCCACCACGAATTGAACCACTCATGGTCATTTCATGGTCTGTTCAATACTCATTTTACACATACTTCAAGTGGCCAAATGTTCCATGATCGAAAAGCCCTCATTGAAAACCTTACTTTTGATATCTTTGACTTGTGAGTGGACAGTTGCGTTTGGTAGTTTGAGTTGAGTTCGTTTCGACGAGAACTATCGTAGGCTATTTTGAAAATCACCATCCGAAAGTTCCATGTGCTTAGAACTTCCAGGCTTATCTTACAGGTTGAGAAAGTCATAAAAAAGAATGGAGATTGAGAAGAGAACCGTGATATGTTGTGCTGAATGATATTGCAAAATTTACGTCTGTTTTTAAAATCCAGGACACAGTACTTTACAATACACGTATGTGAGTGTATATTTGTATGCATACATATACATTATGTGTGTGTATACAAATATTTATATATATGCACGCGCGCGCAATTTGCAAAAAAAAAAAAAAAAAAGGTTTATTTTGCGTTCTTTCTTTTTTCTTTTTTCTTTTTCTTTTTTGAGTTTTTGTTTGCCTTGAGATACAAGCAGGCAAATTCTACTATTATTAAACCGGAAGCCCTTGGTGCAAAAGCTTGTGTTATAGACTGTTCCTAAATCTCAATGGCGGGCTGGCGGCTCCAGGAGTTCTCAAAAGGATGTTCAAAATCTCTACTACCTCTAGAAATTGGAGTTCAAGAAGGCTAAAACTACCAAAAAAAAAAAAACGAAAAAAAACTAAAAAATTTACATGTTATTCTAAAAATAAAAATAAATTCGGAGTGTTCGAGTGACCACCCTCGCCATAAGGTGGAGCCGTAAATATTGGATTATTCATAGAATTTTTTCTCAATTAATCTATGTCTCCCATTACATTCAAGTCGAATGAAGATGAAATACACCATATCACTATCTACAAAGAGACACCACACCCACTCCACATGGAGGTTTTGGGGATACGCCTACTTTTTTATTCTATCTGCGTACAAACAAGGTAACGCGGGAAATGGCTAATAGATCTGATCAAATTTTGGTCTGGCAAATACCTGATGAGAAACCAAGGACTTTATTACATGAGGAGCTGAAGCTTTTCCAGTAACAGAAAAGAACGGCACTGAACTTCGAAGGAGGAACTCACAAGCCTAAAGCTTCCAATAAATGCCCAGCCTATGTAAAACGCCCGCAACTAAACCCCAAAATAGTATCTCTGCAAAGATTACATAGAGGAGAATGCCCACTCTTCTTGAATGCCAAACTCCAATGAAAATGTGCTTCTGGATCCAATATATCTGCCATAGATTGGTTGA
This sequence comes from Rhododendron ferrugineum, assembly GCA_025642025.1. Lineage (NCBI taxonomy): Eukaryota > Viridiplantae > Streptophyta > Magnoliopsida > Ericales > Ericaceae > Rhododendron > Rhododendron ferrugineum. Next base: position 14,677,380 of record JAOTQK010000020.1, read on the forward strand.
AATTTGTTTAGCTAGTAACAAAGCGTACACAAGTTTGCATAGTTTTTGACAAATAGGATGATGAGATTGGCATATACGATAATTGCATATAGAGGGTCGCCTACATTCTAGGAGGAATCATCCTCCGGAAATCCAAGTGTTCATAAATACCATTCTCAAGGACGAGACTAGGATAAGAATGTGGTATGTGTCTGACACCCGTACCCAATTTAGGACCCTTGGACCGATCCTCTATTTGTGTAGGATATGTGAAAATAAGAAGCAGCTCACATTAGATAGGGAACAAAAATCTAAGCATTTAACATGAATGGGAGTCAGAAGTTCCATTTCCCCCCTTAAATCCAAGTTGATTTCAAGTACATTTGTAAGTAGTTCAACCAATAAAAGCGAAAATGCAATACAAAATACCTTCTATTGAATACACGTTTGGGGCAAACATATATTCGGTCCATTACTACCCAAATTTTCGATACGTATCCAGATACCCAAATATTTAAGTTTAGAAAGGAGATGACATTGTTTTCAGAGGCCCTTGAGCCCAGTTCTTTACACGAGGACATATTAGTAGAAAGTAAAGCAGATAGAGGTCGTACAATAAAGCTAATGATATGAAGCATACCAGTGTATTACGGGGGTCATCATAATACCACCCATTTATGAATGCTGCGAAGATACATTCAGCTGCCATTACATACACAAGCATAGCATTCATGCCAATCCATTCCAACGGCAGAAACATAAACTTCACATTCCCAATATCAACCTGGCATAGGAGAGGGTCAAATCAGGTCAGATTGTCTGATTATGGGGAAGTATACACCTTCGTGCTAAAATAGTAATCACAAATCATCTAAAAGCTTAAGCTATCAAAAACATGGTTAACTACACCATTTACACTCTCAAACACGTCCTCTCGAGCAAGGATGGAGCTGTTCAGCGGCTGGGTGGGGCATTAGAATTTAAAATTTAGTCTTCACTGGGAAGTGGACTAGGTGTCAAAGCCTCACAGCATTTGCTTGGGGTTTATAAAGGCTGTGACTTACAAGTTGCCACTTTTAAATTTTCCTTTTGAAACTAAACAAACCCACATTGTGTTCTCTCTGTATTTTCCCTCGTGCAGCCTCTCCAAATTTTCTTTTTCAAACAAAACAAACACACATGATGTTTCCGCCTATCTGTTAATAAATTTGTGTTGGTTATTAGGTTTAGACATTTATTAGTGCTCCATGCTTAGGTGATTTTCATAGCCAGATTTTAACTGTACTCAATTAAATGTTGAATGGTCATCCAAATCGAAGAATTGGGAATTATATTTTTGTGTTTCAGAGTTCAGACTATTGATTTGTTGATTTGATGAGCATTGCATGTTTTTATTTGGCCCCACAGGAATCTAAATCCTAGCTCCGCCACTGCTCTCAAGCGCCGTCAGCCTCTGCTCCTCCATGTTCCACAAAGCATGCTGCAAGAGCACATGCAGAAAAGAAAAGAGAGTTACAATCACCTTTCCTCTCTTTTCAGTTCTGTAGGAATTTGAGACCTAAGTGGAAAACAACCCCTGCATAGAAAGGAAAAAAAAAAAAACAAGAAATGTCTACAGACAGTCTTGTTAATGGACTTGTGCTTTAGCAAGAGTCTAGTCATGCTGTTGGGTTCCAAATTTTGTTGAACAGGTGTCGATGTTGTCTAAGAGTAAGTTTTCTCTAGCTAGATAATATTGCTCACCAAGTCGCAAGAAAACCTTAGTCTTCAGTTAAGATTGAATTCCATAAAACCTCAGACAATAAAAACAGTAGGTTCTACCCAAAAAATCAGACGACCAGTAAGTTCCCGTAACGGTTTACCAGAACGTAGAAGGCTGAGAACACCAATGCTGCCGCTCCTGATGTTACACAGACATAGCTGAAGGTGTATAGCTGCTTATTCAAAGGAATCGCTGCATCAGACAAGCAATGAGATAAGTAAGGATGCTAAGATTGAATAAATTAAGAATAGCCTCTGTTTCAGCTCTACAGTTCTCACCATCTGTGAAATGAAGGGTTATGCCTAACACAAGGAGAGCAAGACCCATGACAACCCAATGCCTCAGTCTGGATGCGTGACTCTGACATTCGTAAATTCAAAAATTAAGTCATAGTCCTTCAGATATATGCAGAACGCTATTTACTTGAAACAGAATGAATGAACCTTCATATGGATAAGCACATGTCCATAATGCACTCCGATTATGGTAGAGAGGATAGCAGATATTGAGCTGCAGTTGCAAACAACCCCACATAAAAAGAAAGACATAGCCAATAATAGTGTGGAACAAATTGGCAATGAGTGGAGAGATTCCTCATGTTATTAACTGATCACCCTTTCCACTCCCAAGCAATGTGGGACTACATATCCTTAACATCCCCCTCATGTGCAGCCGCGTTTGAGGTCCGTCATGTGTAGCCTCTTTTTTTGGTCTATCACCATCAGCCTTTTTGCTGGTCTATCATCGTGGGGTGTGGATTGTGAATTTTTTAAAATGTGGGGTGGAATGGACCCCGCTCTGAATGACCAACTGAGAAGGTTTCAAGTGGTTAAATCAGAATTGATCATCAACTAGATCAATCAGGACCTCCCCCACAGAAAGGCATTAGATCTAACTGTTCGGTTGGTACACTAGTAATGAAATAATCATGATGCACAGAAACCTTAGAATTCCTTCTGGTTCAAAAGGTGCCAAGCACCACGATGGAGCATCATTTCGAAAAGGCCCTTCATAAGGGGAATTCTTAGTGCAAGCCTGCAGTATTTTAGGGAAGATGAGAAAATTACAAATGACATGCTACTGATCTAAAGACCAAAGACCTCAATAAAAAGAAGATCAAGAGAAGAACAGGTACTCACCTTAGATCTCGTCCATTCTGGATATGCATACATGTGATTGATTCCGAGCACTTCCCTATCAATATAACCCACTGTGTTGCAAGGAGGATCCAGTTTTCCTCTTACACCACAATTTACCTGAAATTGACAACATAAAAGACGACCCAAGGTATGTGAATGAGTTAGCATTCTAATGTTTGGTTTGCTTGAAAAAAATATAAGTACAGTTTATCATTAGGATGTAATCAGCACATGGGATAATGCCACTATGGAAATAAACTCCCGGAAATCATCATTCCATCAATGAAAATTATGCTAGTTGGACATGAACCCATTTTACTACAAGTCACCACTTTTAAGCATCTTTCAGAAGACACAAGTGAGAAAAGAAAATAATTCAGAACCAGAAATTGATAACTAACTAGTCAATAAATACTAGTATTAGGTCCCTTCTGATTCTGCAGTAAGTTGAAATTCGATATCCAATAATGTCATATCTACCATACAATCATAAATTACATCAGCAAGATCTTCAGAGTACTTTGCAGACGCACAGCCATGAGGAAAAGAATTCATTTCGTTAGTTGTAAAGATATGAGAAAGCACAGACGTACAGTCAAAATCTTTCCATAATCAGCACTATGTATATCGTCGATGGTGAAATGCCAATCTGGAACATAAACTCCATAGATTAGAGCCAAATAGACAACAAGGACACAGGCTCCCACCAGCCTGCAAAATTCAAAATTAAAGAGTAAATTTACTATTGTCTGAAAAATACAGCACATATCACCGATTCACCAGTAACTCAGAGAACCCAACAGATTCTAACTCACCAGTGCCAACAGTATAACTTGAATATAGAGAACCTGCCAGGTAATAGATCCTTGGCTTGTGCAGTTTTTGTTGAGATTTCTATTAACGCCACGACAAAATATGCCAGAGCAATTCTCTATAAAGGGTAAAGTAAGTTACTGCAAGAAAAGCAATGCAGGTAATAATTGTTTTTGGAATCAAAACACTACAACAGAAAAAAATGTAAAAATTGACCTGCAGAATGCCGCACCACCTGATCTTTTTCATGTCCACACCATAAGTTAATTGGTCAGGAGCGTGTGAGAAACCACCTTCATAACACATTGAAGCCAAGTTAATATCTAATTAATACCAGTCAGTATATGTCAGCGTAAGAGAATATGGTTATGTGAGATGTATTTTCTTCCTAAAACTGAAAGTGAAAAAGATGAAAGTGAATACAAACAAACTAGTCCGTTGTCAGGTTGTCTGTTACCCCAGGCTTCACTTGGGGGAACCCCTAGAGAAAGATGGGCGAGTGCTCAAGCTCCTGACAACTTCAAACTTACAGAAATAAGGCTTGAAAGTTTTGTACGGACCTTCACTTGAAATCTACGTTCTTCCTATCCATCCCTAGGCTATGCAGGAAGGGAACTTATGCTCCTCCCAACTTTAAATTCTTGTAAACAAGGTTCCTGTACTGCCTCAGGCTTTATACAACCCCCTAGGCTTGGTGAAGGAAACTTATGTTTCAAACAAGGGTTGGAAATCATGCCTCGGTATCATAAGGAACTTATTCTTTTCCCATAGTTGAATTCATGGAAACAAGGTTCCCATACTCCGCAGGCTGCTTATAACCCAAAGGCTTTGTGGACACAACAGTTGGAAACCGTGCATATATATATATATATATATATATATATTTATAACAACATTTAAGGCCCATTTTGTCCCCTGGAAAACTAAAAATGGTGCATATGTCAGTGCGTGGAGTGCATAAAAGTCTCCTTTCGCTCAAGGGAAGCATTTCCAGTTCCACTGTTACAACAACGTGATTGAAACAAAACGCAGGACGAAAATATTAATTTGTACTCGCCACGATAAGGTAGATGTTCAGAGTATGTACAACTAAAGCTCACCTTGTAACAAGAGGCCCCAAAATAGGAGTTTGAGAGTTCGAAGGATCACCTTTTTTGTGGCTATCATGTGGTTTGGTATTCGCTGCATGACGGAAAACTTTAGGATAAGTGCACTGTAAAAAGTAATATCAACTCTCAAAAGCTCATTGTTGCATGTTCAAACAAAGTTGATAAACCAACCTTGATAGCAAGTGCAATGGACATCCCTACGATGAATAGGAAGAATGGCATCACAAAGTCGGCAAGATGGCAACCGTTCCATGGTGCATGCCCAATCATAGGCCATTCTCCTCCCGCATCATCAACCAAAATCATCAACTGCAATTCATGTAACAAACTTACATGTCAAAAGAATCATGGTATTAGTGGTATTACAGTTATGAAAAGAACAAAGCTGTCACATTGACACAAGTAAGTACATTATATGAAGTATGGATCATGGCAGGCATGTCATCATGAAGCAAGTGCAGTAAAGACAAAAAGCCAAAACTCTCCCAATGTGAAGTATGGCGTATCCATGTTTTACTGAGCGAGTATTTACAATGTTTCTGTAGAGTGGATAACAACCTTCTATTGTCAACATGAAATAGAGACTCACAATGGGCCCAAGAAACATTGACCATGGCATCAAAGTATCAACATTACATTAAGCAGCATAGAGTTTTACCCATCTGTTCTTATTTCAGCTTTTCCCTTTTTTCTACAGCATTTTCTATTTGTTGCCCCCAATTTAAGGACTGAAGCAGATATCAAGATAATGAAGTAAAAACTGGAACAGTTGGAAAAAAGGTGGTACAGTTTATCAGTACAGATGAACCACATAATTGAGAAGTCATGTCCAGCCCAGTGCTCCTCCCATCCAGTCCGGTCCAGTTTGGATTTGTAATTTTGTAGGCCCATTCCGGAGTCACAACAATGACCAGAACCGTTCATTTTGTAAAATTCGTCAAGTTCTTCTAATTATAAGGAAAATTATGTTCAGTGGATACCGATCAATGACTTATCGAAACACATCTATCTGGAATTTATCTTGAAACAAATGCATTGTGCACACTAAATTGAACCATTTGTTTCAAGGTGTAGACACCCTATTTTGGACTTTCTAGAATAGTTTATTTACGTTCTTTGATTCCTCGATGATGAAAAAGGTCAAGAACATCCCGAGATTGTTTGTGTGTTTGAGTTTTGAGCGTTCCAAACCTCGTTCGAACCCCTTTCAAACCCTTCAAGCCAGAACCAAACGGTCTCAGCAAAACCCTACTTGCATACGCTGGTACTGTACTGGCGTGCGCTGGTAAACTGCCACGTGTCAGTAATCGACCGTTGACCTAGTTGTAACTGGCGCACGCAGGTAGAGGGCCGGCGTACGCCGGTCAAAGCCAATCAAATCACCTTTATTCAACCAAGTGCATGAGACTTTTGGGCCCCCAGAACACTGTTCGATCGTCTGGATGGGTGTACTCGTGCAGGAGATGTTCCCCTCTCTCCTACAACTTCTATCAAGCTAGTCCCATGCATTTAATGCATGGGAGACTCTCCCTCCAACCCAACCAGCCTTAAACTCAGCTGGTTACACCCCCTCTCCTTCACTCCATCTCCTATAAATACCCCTCTCCCTCACCCTTGCAAAGGGTTAACAAGTTACTCTCATAAAGACTCTCAAGCTCTCTCTTTCTTGTTCTTTTTGTCTTCCTTGCTCTCTTCTCTCACCATTTGAAGGAGTAGTCAAACACCTCTCCCCTACATCACCCATACCCACACACTCATCATCCATCCACTAAAACCCAAGTTCAAGCTCAAAGCACACCATCAACCTCAATCCAAAAGGTATACCACCTTTTGTTCTGCAATCTGTTATAACCTCTGAGGGGGGCTGGTAGGGGTCAAGGCTGGTAATCAATACCAGTCCTGGCCCCAAAGCTGGCAAGGTTTCAAAAACCGTATACAGTTACAACCGGCGCACGCCAGTCATATGTACACACACGCCAGTAATGGTTGTACGTGCAGTACTGGAGTGGGGATCGATGGTTAACTGTTTTCTGCTTTTCCTTTCATTTTGACACCTTACTGCATGCAAAGAACCAGTGTATTGCTTTCTGTATTTGGAACTGTATAATTGTTTATCTGCTGTCTCTGCTTAGAAGGCCTCTGGGATCTTTCTGGTCATGATCCAGAGCCCAGATGATGCAAAGCCAAAGCACTGGACAAGAGATCTAACTGGCGTACGGCATCCTTCTATTGGCGTACGACAGTTAGATCCGGGTCTAGTGGCTTGGCCCTTGCATGGAAGCTAGATTTTGGCCTTTCTTACTTCCCCACACTGTTTATGGGGTGTTTTGTCTATTCTTATGGCTCAAAGCCATTCTATTTGTCTGTAATAGCTTAATATATTCCTTATAAACTGCTGGATTGTCCTGGGTGTGCACTGGTCCCTTCCAGAGCCCAGAGGGTTAAAAGCAGAAGCTGTGGGCTTAGACCTACCGGCGCACGCCAGTAGTGGAGTGAAGTACGCAGGTCGTCTCTGTATGCAGTAGCATGGCCAGTGCATACAGGCGTGTTCCTGGGTGCCTCATTTTACGTCAGCGTGCTCTAGTTTGTTTAAAACATTCACAGATTCTCAATCTATTACATTTGTTTAGATCGAACATCCATCACATTTTGTCGTATAATACAACTTGTTACAGTATTAATCCCCCTTTAACTGTTTCCCCACCCTAAATGGCTAAAAAATGATCAATGAGAGAAAAATGCAAATATTTTACAAAATGTCAGAGTAGAGACCGATCTTCGGATTGGGCGAGAGGGGTGCCATAAAACCTTTCTCCTCTCGTAACCTGGCTCCCGAACCTCAGATATCGAAGGTGACGACTGTCCAGTCTACAAGCCTTTTTTTTCAAATAACGTAGCAAACGTTTCAAGTTCGGTTCCTTGAGTGCATTCCGCAAAACCAGAGTGGCGACTCTGAATTGTAAGCGTTTCACCGCGCTTTCCTAAAAGGGCGCACCCGATTTTATGACTAAAATAAAATTTTCAGGGGCATGTGCCCACACAAGGTAACTGTGCTCCTATTTTTCTTACCATAGTTGTCAAATCGTGAATCGAATCGAGAATCAAAATGATCATTTTTCGAATCGTGAATCGCTTTGATTCGGTAATGACTTCTATAATGCATAGAAACCTGTGCTTATTGATAAGGGTAACAACAATATATACTACAAATGAAAGATTTAGGCCTAAATCAATAAAAACTTTCTTCTAAATGATGATTTG
>JAOTQK010000020.1:14736961-14751245 GCA_025642025.1 Rhododendron ferrugineum
AAGTCCTATAATTGTTTCATTCCCATGCTTTCATTTGATGACCGAATAATTGTTTCCTTTTTTTTCATCTGCAATTTTCATTCTTGTTTTGTACTTATTCTTCTAATTCAGTTTTATCTCATATCATTTAAACATGTAAATTTTAAAAAGGGAAAGAGTAGGAAGAGAGAGGTGGAGAAGGGAATTTTTTTTTTTAATTTTAAAATGGGAAAGAGCAGGAAGAGAGAGGCGGAAAAGGAAATTTTTTTTTTGATTAGTCGGTAAAGATAACCCTTGGATGGATTTGGTATTTACCAAGCTACCATTTTGAACAACCAACAGTCTAGATTTATGTAAAAGTGGGGATAAATCTGGAGCGTTGGTTGTCTTTTGGATTCAAACACCACCCTGTCATATTATATAGATTTGATAGATCTCTAGTTCTATTATATAAAATTTTCAAAATCATGAAACTCATTATAAATTAAAAGATATAAACAATTTAAAATATAACACAAATGTCGAAAATGGACCAACAACACGGAGGAAGGGAGGATAAATTAAGTGAGCTCCTTCTTTCGATAGTACTAGAAAGATAAAGATAAAAAATCAACCCATAAACATACCTTATCGTCAATATAAACAGCCCAGAACCGAGTCATGGCCTGATCATATGGATCCCAAGGGAGAATACTCGGGCCATCTTTTCACACCTCGTCAATGTACGATGATAAGGGACTCGCAAATGAGTTTTTCCCCATATATGGACATAACAGGAATTTTCTTAGACATGCAGACTTTGAAATGGAAGTAGAATGGAACTGGGTTGTTCCCTACCGTACCGTTATCCTACGTACGGCACCAAACTATTTTATATCCAATTGATCGGGTTCAAAAGGAAGATCTAAATCGTTCACCTCGTTTGGGGGTTTTGAGGGAGGTTTTTGAGAGTAATGAGTGGAGAGATAGATAGAGAAAGTTTATTGGATACTATGCCCAGGGAATTTGAGTCCCCCAAACGAACAAAGTCATGTGATAGCTTGATAAAAAATAATAAGTGTATCAAACAATCGTTTAGTGGATATATAGTTTAGTATGGTTCTAACTTAACTCGCCCTCTTTATATGATTGGTTTATATAACTATTGATTTCTGATCAAACTAATTTTGAATTCGGTACCCATGTTCTTGAATGTAAGACCTAGGAAATGAACAATTCATGTATTCCTTTTGAACTTGGGATGACACACCAAAAAAAATCAATTTTAATGAGATTTGAAGGATAAGGGCGAGGAGGGGAGCTTAACCCAATGGGACTTGATCCTCATGTTTAAGCGTTTGTGGTCTATTTTGATGAGGTGGAATATCAATCGTCATATGATATATTCCATCTATTTTTTTAACCAATGAGTTCCCATCCGGCACTTTAATTTATGTTCTAAAATCTAAATATATCATGGTTAAGATTACTATTTTATCGACATTGCTTTATATATGAGCAATATTTGACGAATAAAAAAAATAAAATTCATCACCTAAATGAGTTCAAAAAGACCTTATAAAAGACTACAACAGGGTGGTCGAATCTCAAAGAGGAGCGAATATCCTCTTCCTTTTGAAAGGGAGGAAGGCTGAAGTGTGAATTGAGCATTTAGCTCGGGAAGGGGTTAAGTTTAGACTCCATTCCGCTTTCTTTTTGAAGCTTTTTTTTCAAAACGAAGGTAATTTCAAGCTCAAATATAATGAAAATGAAAAATATTTTTTTAATTTTTTTTGCACTATTTAAAAGATCTCAATGAGATCTATCAAACGAGATCCATATTGGTAGGAAAATTATTTGCGTAAACACATGATTTTTGAGCTTGAAATTACCTTCCTTTTCTAAAAGTTCTTTTTTGGAGAAACCGAAACGGCAATGTGATCACCTACTATTTAAATTTTGTTTACTTAGTTCCTCAAATTATAGATAGTGAATTAGGTTCTGTTCCGCTAAGTTTCTTATTTTTTAAGTAATTATTTTCCGCTTTACAAGACAGGTTATTTTTCACAATATATTACTGGAAAACCCTATCTTGTCTAGGTTTATAAACGATTTGCTATGTTCAATCTCTTAATGAAAATTATCTGCCAACCAATATAAAAGCTAATCACACGAACGAAAAGCAATAAAAAGACGAACGCAAGGATATAAGTGGAAAACCCGACCAAAAGGGGAAAAAATCACGGGAAAGAATCAAAACACTATAAATATTGTGTAGTTACAAGTAATCTTATCCTACAATTTAAATCCTCACAATTGAGCCTAAGATATACTTGTCGAATCCATGTTCACCACACTCAGTGCTTGACCATTTGAATCCACAAGCCTTCCATTTGCCTCCCGGAATTCATCGAAGGACTTTACTCAGAGATTAACTAAGTTGAAGTTGTAAAGTTGTATTGACCGCTAAATGATCCATCGATCAAAATTCAAGCCAATTAAACTCTAATAACCGCGTATTTATAAGCTCCTGAAAAATAGACAAGTCGCTCGAGCAACTCCTGTAGCTTGTCCGTCACTTTCCTGAAGCAACGTTGCCACATATTGAAAATTGATTTCCTTTACTTTGCAAAGTTGCCATATATCGAAACCTTGATTTCCTTTCCTTTCCTTTCGAAGTTGCTAAATATTAAAACTCTTGATTGCTTTGATTTCTTCCACTTTAATTTCCTAAAAACTCAACCTGAAGTTGCTAAATATTAAAACTCTTGATTGCTTTGATTTCTTCCACTTTAATTTCCTAAAAACTCAACCTCTCAATTAGATAAGATTTGATTTCCTGCTACTTCCTAAACAGACACTCCAGAAATATCTATTTAATAAAACAGAAGGGTGTTTGTCCTCCGTGGCACCTTTGTCCTATGTAGCATCCATTATGCACATGCACACACGTTCACACACGCCGACGCAATTTCAACCGGCGTGCGTAGTGCCGTAGGCACAGGCAAACACTAGTATATAATAAAACAGAAGGGTGTTTGTCCTACGTGGCACCTTTGTCCTATGTGGCATCCATTATGCACATGCACACACGTTCACACACGACGACGCAATTCCAACCAGCGTGCGTAGTGCCGTAGGCACGGATAAGCACTAGTAAATCTATATTATAAAACAGAGCGACTTTTATCTATATATACAAACAAAAGCAACCCTCTAGCCGTTAGATCAAATTTTCAATAGGTTATAGCCGTTCGATCAAGAGAACACTTTCTAATATAAACTTCCTAACCTTATTATGACAGGTAAACTTTCTAACCTTATTATAAACTTTGATGAAGAGAACACTACCTAGCTAATTGCTTCTAGGTTATTTCCTTAAAAGACTTGATTATTTTTTTGAACTTAAATCAACTCAATAATTGATTTTCTTCTAAAGTTAATTTTCTTACATTCAATTCAATATTTGCTTTTAAGTTGTTTCTATTTAAGTTGATTTCCCTACAGTAAAAAAGGAAACAACCATTTTTCTTTTAGGTGTAATCATTGCATGTCCCCTTAAATAATTGGAATCCCCAAAAGGGACTCTCAATTTGGAACGGAGGAAGTAATAATTAACATTCACATATGTGTTTCTTCGGGAAAAAAACCCCTCTATTTTCAATAATAATCTGGGCTATACTTAGGTTTTCCTTTATAATCAAACGTACACACAAATTTTCTAATTCATCAGCCTCTCCAACAAAAGGAGAAATCAGTTTTTGCTTCATACCTTTATGGAGAAAGAGAGGTTCATAATCTATGCTAAATGCGAATAGACAAGATCCATGATTAAGGTAACTTATTTTCGTCAACATTTTACTTTAAAGAATTCTTACTCAGTTATTATTTTTCGTATGTTTTCGTGTTGTTGTTCATATTCTTAATTTTGCTCTTTGAAGAAGTAGGTATGTGTTCAAGATTAATGAAGACAGTTGAAGACAAATTTTTTGGGCTATGATCGTTTTGCAGAATATGACCTTCTATGGGGTGCACTCTTTTTAGCTACTACATTTGTGTATGAATTTGACTCTATTATTTAGTAGCTTTTATGTCACGTTTGAACTTGGATCTTATGAATGCAACATGGTATTGGGTTGAATTTGTTGGCTCGAATTTATGTGATTTGGATGAATATCATTGGTAATGTTGTACGCACAGGTTAAATGTTATTCTTCTTATTAGAAAATTGAAAGTAACGACGAGGGATAAAAACAAAACTTTTTTGTGTTCAAAACGTGTTGCTTCGTGTGCCTTTAGGCACGGACAATCCCGAGTAATAAATAAATTACAATTCGATAAACAGAGATACACGTCAATGTGTGTTTTATCGTGAAATTGCCAAATAAGAGAGACCGCGGAATTTGGACCTTAGAATTACATTTAACAAATCCAAGATTTTGCTAAAAAAAATTCGTCCAACCCCAGAACGACCCGCACACATCCTCTATTGTTAACAATCCTACCTACAAGAATTACCTATCCAATTTTTATAGGAATGTGATTTTGGCACTTCACTTTTAGTTTTGTTTTCTTACACGATCAAGACACAAAGTGGAGTGTCAGTGGCTAAAATTGGAGTGCCAAAATCAATTTCCTTTTTGATACGGTACAAAATTTATAGCAAAACCTGGAAACAACACTCTTGCATGCAAAAAACCAGAACAACAAAAAGCAAAAACTATAAAGCAACTCCAAAACTGTTACAAACAAGAACCATTCTTGAATTACAAAACTCAGAAGAAAAACAAACCAAACTTGAAAAAGAAACTCAAAAGAAAAAGACAAAGACGAAGACAAAGACAAAAAAGGCCATCTTGAGTAATCTAAGCAGCCCAATTTTATTTGAATTGGTGACAACCGAATGGGAAAATTACTGAGCGTTGGCTCTAGCAGCAGACTTCTTGATTAGCTCCACAAACAACTCTGTTTTCGGAGTAACATCCTTCACAACAGCATTCGAACCAAACTTCTTGGCCCATCCGAACAGTCCAGGGGTCTTGGTTTCATCGAACAACTTTACATTGGCTATCACTTCGATCGCACTTATCCACGCCAAGAAGCTCCCGAAGGCTATATCAAGGTACCCAATGGTGTCACCGCCAAAGAAGTCGTTTCCCTTGCTACATTTGGCGAAAGCATCCTCCAACAGCACGAGCCCTTCAATAACTTTCTCTAGTGCTGCTGCTTGTGCCTCCTCTCCCACTGCGTCACGGAGCACCACAATTGTTGGCAACCACTGCGCAATCATGTACAGTACAATACAATCATTGTGTACTGTAAAAAAATTCCTTTACAAAACATAACTTTCATAAACAAGCTCATCTGTCGCGTAGTGAAGATGAAACTTAAAACGCATAATTTAGCGTAATCAAATTCCTATACCTCTTATTAACATATTTGAATCAATATTAGATCAACCTTGTTAATAGGTTTTCAAGAAATCTATACGGACTTTTAAACTATTAAAGAAGATAGGGCATCTTTAAATGTGACAACCAAAAAATCTTGGGTAAATTTCACTGACCTCCCTTGGGCCTTGAGGGTTCTTAAAATTATATTGCCCTGTCTTACTTTACATAACAATTTATGGATAGTAATTTTTTTTTTCCAATTTTCCATGAAATTTTTTTTGTCAAAAGCCTACAAGATAAGCGTTTCAAATTATCTTGTTGTGCTGTCGGTATGCATCTTAAAAATAAAAAAGTGTTGAGGTTTGAATGATCGAGAGACCATGGACATGCTTCAGGTGAAATTTGGTTTATAAGTGATATTGCTTACCCAGTAAAAATTAAATTTGAGCCACGGGCTCATAGTTTTGTCTTGTAATTAACTATTTTCGTTGGATAATTAATAATCACTACACTAAGCTAGCTTTGGGATATGAATTTGAATAACTATTGTTCAGTTACGATAATTTTGTGAACAATTTTCAATGTTTTAAAGACTAGTAGGCCTTAGTATTTTTGGAGAAGTTTTTTAGTGGCTTTTTGACACGGTTTTTTTTATTGTTTTTTCTTAATTTTTACAAGCTTCTGGTTAGAATTTTACATCTTTTTTAGTCTAGACTAGAGGAATCGGAAAAGTATAAAAAAAGATATAAACCAAAGTTGAAAAAATTCATATAAGACGACGGAAAGACCCAAAGTTGGCTTTTTTTGACTTTGTCTTTTTCGTTGTCTTATATTTTTTTTTTCAACTTTGGCCTATGTTTTTATATTTTTCCGATCCCTCTCATTGAGACTAAAAAAGATAATGTAAAAATCTAACTAGAATAAAGATTAAGAGAAAATAACCAAAGATAAAGAGCTCATGAGCCAGTCACTAGCCTTAACCCATGGATTTGGGTGGTGACAGAAGGATTTCCCGATCATAAATTTGAAAACTCAATAATTAATCGACCTCCAATCAGTTAAAGTGCGCGTAAAATCATTAGAACACCTGATTATTTCCAAAAGAAAATTAAAGGATCTAGCAGAGAAGTCTCTGCAGTCTCATCATGTTCGTTTATCTTAGCTATCAATGGTTCAGATTTTAAAAAGGTTCTCTTCACGGGCGAGAAGAATAGTTTCTTCCCACGAAGAGTCTTTCAAGAAAATCTATTCATTAAAAACACTTTAGTTTGGACGATTGTGATTGCAGGAACTGCTCTCTGCGGCCAAACACAAACTGTACATAAGCCATTTCCAAAAACAAAATACTAAGCTAGAGCTGCTACCTAGGTACTCTCTGAGTCGCTTATCTCATCTTCTATAAAGTAAGTGTGCTCCTTTTATGTACAAAATCAGTGTGGGTAGACTTTTTGCTTTCAATGATAAAAAAGACAGAGATAAAAAATCAAACCAGAAACATACCTTATGGTCAAAATAAGCAGCCCAGAACCGGGCCACGGCCCGATCATACGGATCTAAAGGGAGAAAACTTGGGCCATCGGTCCACACCTCATCAATATACTGCACAATGATAAGCGACTCGCAAATGGGTTTTTCCCCATGGATCAGAACCGGAATTCTCTTATGAACCGGGTTCGATTTAAGTAACAACTCACTTTTGGACCCATATTGCTCCTGCAGAAACTCGTAGTCGACGGACTTCAAGTTGAGGGCGATTTGAACCCGGTTCACGTACGGGCTCTGCGCTGAGCCCAGAACCTTAACCGATGCCATGGATTTGAAACTGAAGTACCAGAGGACACTGTTTGTAAAGAGGAAATGTGTTTTGAGGAGTGGGTATAGATTTGGGAGATTAAGGAGGAGCTATTGATAATTTATACTATGGTTTTGGCTTGGGGAAGAAGATGGTGCCCTGCTTAACGTAATTGAACGCGTCATGCAGACTTTGAAATGGAAGCAGAATGGATCTGGATTGTTCCCTACCATACCGTTATCCTACGTACACCACCAAACTATTTTATATCCAGTCGACCGGGTTCAAAAGAAAGATCTAAATCGTTCACCTCGTAGATCTCCTATTCAAGATTACATATGTGGTTTATCATCCTAATAAAAAAACCAATAAGTTTATCAAAGAATCGTTTAGTGGATAGTTAATATGGTTCTGAGCTTAACTCGTCCTCTTTATAACTATTGATTTGCTGATCAAACTGATTTTTTTGATACTCATGTTCTTGAATGCAAGACCTAGGACATGAACAATTCATGTACGTATTCCTATTGAACTCGGAATGACACCAAAAAAATCAAGTTTAATGAGATTTGAAAGATAAGGGTACGGAGGGGAGCTTAACCGAATGAGACTTGAACCTCATGTTTGCCATTTGTGGTCTATTTTGATGAGCTGGAATATCAATCGTCATATGACTGCATTTATTTTTGTAACCAATGAGTTCCGATCCGGCACTTTAATTTATGTTCTAAAAAATAAATATATCGTGGTTATACATCTATCATTATTTTATCGACATTGCTTTATATATGAGCAATATTATTTGACGAATAAAATAAAATAAAATTTATCTTCTAAATGAGTTGAAAAAGGCTTTATAAAAGACTGCAACAGGGTGGTCGAATCTCAAAGTGGAGCGAATATCCTCTTTCCTTTTGAAAGGGAGGAAGGCTGAAGTGCGAATTGAGTTAAGCCTGGAAGGGATTAATTTTACTGTGAAAACCTACTATTTAAATTTGAGAATGGGTAGGGTGTATACTTGCGTACGATATGCACCTGTAACCTTTATAATTGAGAAGCATAATATATATTTACCACTCAGAGGCATAAAAATTTACCAGTAGGCGTAATACCTGTCATATGCACTCCTAACCACTGAGAGGCATAACATTTTCAAACATAGGCGCTGCATTTTTCAATAGTGGGGGGGGTGTGTATGGGAGGTTTTTCCTTTAAATTGTGTTTACTTAGTTCCTCAAATTATAGGTAGTGAATTAATTGAACGAGGAAGAAGAAACTTGTTAACTCTTTCTACTCAAAAGAAAAAGAAAAATTGCATTGGTGGATTAGGAAAAATGATTGGGACACAAAAGCGTTCAAAAAATTGTTTGATTTGCATGGGTTCCATACAAAGTCACATACTCCTTCAGTGGACACAACATTCTCGCGCTCGATTCTCACTCTGTGGTTGCACTCTCAATTTCCGCTCTCGCAAATTTTAGTTGTTTGAAATGTTTTTATTATTGGGTTTTCGCCCATGAAAGTAAGCCCAATTTTGTTTGGCCCAAAAAAGACTAATGTGTGGGCTAGTTTTTTGGGTGGAATATTCTACACAACTTGGCACATGTGTGTGGGTGTCTTTTGGTCTTAACTTAAACTTAATTTAAATCTGAAAATTTTATCTTTATTTGGATTTTTTTCCCCATTTTTTAGTTATGCGCCAAATTTTTTTGGGTTATTGATTCGTCTCAACGAAAGGAACCGGAAAAGTAAAATTTTGGCACTTTTACCAAGTATTTTGAAGAATAACCACTTTTTAGCTCAAAAATGTCATTTTTCGCTAAAAAATGGTTATTTTTCAAAAGACTTGGGTACAAGTAAAAAAAATTTACTTTTCCGATTCCTCTCGTCGGGACGAATTAATATCCCACAAAAATTTAACACAAAACTAATAAATGCGAAAAAAATTCATATAAAGACAATTTTAAGATTTAAATTAAATTTAGGTTAAATTCAAAAGAACGAAGCAGAGAGAGAGCCGAAGAATAGGAAAAGAGAGAAAAGGGTTTTGTGTCTGTGTGCGCGCGCTTTCAGTGGAGAAGTGAAAAACCGTGCGTGCATCAGTGTGTGAATGTGCTACAATGACTAAGGAGAAGGCTTGGGGCAGCCATCTTTCTTCTCTGTTGAAGCAGATTTGGAACAGCTACTTTGGGCTCATTTGGGGCAGATTTGTTCTCGGTTTCGGGTTCCAAATTCAGCTGCTTTTGGAGGGTTTGAAAGCACTAGTTTGGTGAGATCTTTCCACTATTTTGTTGTGTTTGGTTGGATGCATTTAGGGTGTGTGTGAGATCTTTGATCTTTTTGGAAACCCACTTGTAATATTTGGTGATAGTGGAAATTGTTTTCTCTCTCCCGTGGACGTACCCGAATTTGAAGAACCACGTATATTGGTTGTTTTCATTGTGCCTTGCTTATTGTGCGTATTAATTTTTCCGATTACGCTTCCGTTTGCTTACGAGATTGTTTAGGGGAAATAATCTCTAACACTCATGAATGATATTTTCACACCCGCCCTCTCGCTTTCACTCTCGCACACAAATGAGCATTATGCGACATAGGTGATAGGTTCCACATGCATATTGTGGGCGGAAAAGAGAGTGAAGATGGAACAATGGGCCGGGTTTCAGTTTGCATAGTGAATGGAAAGGAGTTTCCGTTAGTTTTGAGAGGAAGATAAACACGATTAGAATTTTCTCCCTTTTCCGTTTGAAATGATCAATCAAATCCCACATAATTAGACAGTAACATGTACGTAGATCATACAAGTCAAAAGGATGGCAACATCCAAAACATTACCGGCTGTCAAAAAGATAGGAATTGTAACAGTCCGCGAGCTGACCTGCTAACCCATGTGGCTGAAAAAGTTAATCTTGAGTTATACAATAGATGGTCAGAATCACTTATATACCAATTAAACTTTCCTTTTTTTTGCTGATATGGGACTGAGTGGGGTGTTAGAATCTCCCCACCTTTTGATGCAACATCCTCGTTACATTGGCCCAGCAACCTTCCCTCACAAGCACTTCTGTTTGGCTCTAGCAACAAACTTCTTGATTACCTCCACAAGCACTTCTGTTTTCGGAATAACATCCTTCACAGCAGCATTTGAACCAAACATCTTGGCCCATCCGAATAGTCCAGGGGTCTTGGTTTCGTCGAGCAGCTTTACATTGGCCATCACTTCGATTGCACTTATCCACCCCAAGAAGCTCCCGAAGGCTATATCAAGGTACCCAATGGTGTCACCGCCGAAGAAGTCCTTTCCCTTGCTACATTTGATGAAAGCATCCTCCAACGGCACGAGCCCTTCAATAACTTTCTCTAGTGCTGCTGCTTGTGCCTCCTCTCCCACTGCGTTACGGAGCACCATAATTGTTGGCCACCACTGCGCCGCAATCATGTACAGTACAATACAATCATTGTGTACTGTGAAAAAATTCCTTTACAAAAAACTTTCATAAACAAGCTCTTTTGTTGCGTAGTGAAGGTGAAACTTAAGATGCAGAATTTAGCGTAATCAAATTCCTATACCTCTTATTAACCTATACCTCTTATTAACCTATTTGAATCAATATTAGATCAACCTTGTTAATAGGTTTTCAACAAATCTATACAGACTTTTAAACTAGTAAAGAAGATAGGGCATCTTTAAATGTGACATCCAAAAAATCTTGGGTAAATTTCACTAATTTTTTGGGTAAATTTCACTAACCTCCCTTGAGCCTTGAGGGTTCTGAAAGATGCAGGGACCTCCTTGCCCTCTCTTACTTTACATAGCAATTTATGAATAGTAATTTTTTTCCCCAATTTTCCATGAAAAAAAAAGAAGTCAATGAAGCCTACAGGATAAGCGTTTCAAATTATCTTAAGTTGTGGTGTCAGTATGCATCTTAAAAATAAAAAAAGTGTTGAGGTTTGAATGATCGAAAGACCATGGACATGCTTCAGATGAAATTTGGTTTATAAGTGATACTGCTTACCCAGTAATTTCGTAAAATTTAATTTGAGCCATGGGCCCATAGTTTTGTCTTGTAATTAACTATTTTCGTTGGATAATTAATAATCACTACACTAAGCTAGCTTTGGGATATGAATTTGAATAACTATTGTTCAGTTACGATAATTTTGTGAACAATTTTCAATGTTTTAAAGACTAGTAAACCAGTCTTTTTGGACAAAAATTTTAGTGGTTTTTTGGCACAGTCTTTTTGATTGTTTTATCTTAATTTTTACAAGCTTCTGGTTAGAATTTTACATCTTTTTTAGTTTAGACTAGAGGAATTAATCGGAAAAGTATAAAAAAAGATATAGTCCAAAGTTGAAAAAATTCACATAAGATGAAGGAAAGACCCAAAGTTAACTTTTTTTAACTTTGTCTTTTTCGTTGTCTTATATGGTTTTTTTCCAACTTTGGTCTATGTTTTTATATTTTTTCGATTCCTCTCATCGAGATTAAAAAAGATAAAGTAAAAATCTAACCTGAATAAAGATTAAGAAAAAATAGCCAAAGATAAAGAGCTCACAAGCCAGTCACTGGTCTTAACCCATGGATTTGGGTGGTGACAGAAGGATTTCTCGATCATAAATTTCAAAACTCAATAATTAATCGACCTCCAATTAGTTAAAGTGTGCATAAAATCATTAGAACACCTGTTTATTTCCAAAAGAAATGGATCCAGAGAAGTCTCTACAGTCTCATCTTGTCTATTTATTTTAGCAATCAAAGGTTTAGATTTTAAAAAACATTTTTTTTTCACGAGCGAGGAGAATAATTTTTTCCCACAAAGAGTTTTTCAAGAAAATCTGTTCATTAAAAACACTTTAGTTTTTTTTTGTCATTCGTTAATCCTAAACTTCACTATTCTAGGGGACTTGGGGGAGGGGGATGGTGCTTACGGGAATCGAACCCTGCCAAAGTACATGAGAGTATGTAAGAGAGGCCAATTGCACTCTACTCCACTCCACTTGCAAAAACACTTTAGTTTGGACGGTTGTAATTGTACAATTTGCTCTCTGCGGCCAAACACAAACCGTAGATAAGGCATTTCCAAAAATAAAATACTTAAGAGAGCTAGAGCTGCTACCTAGGTACTCTCGAGTTGCTTATCTCATCTCATCTTTTATAAAGTAGGTGAGCTCCGGCTATATGTACAAAATTAGTGTGAGTAGATTTTCTGCTTTCAATGATAGAAAGACAAAAGATAAAAAATCAACCCAGAAACATACCTTATCGTCAAGATAAGCAGCCCAGAACCGAGCCACGGCCCGATCATACGGATCTGAAGGGAGGATACTCGGGCCATCGGTCCACACCTTGTCAATATACTGCACAATGATAAGGGACTGGCAAATCGGTTTCTCCCCGTGGATCAGAACTGGGATTTTCTTATGAACCGGGTTCGATTTAAGTAACAACTCACTTTTGGACCCAACTTGCTCCTGCAGAAACTCGTAGTCGACAGACTTCAAATTGAGGGCGATTTGAACCCGGTTCACGTACGGGCTCGGCTTTGAGCCCAGAACCTTAACCGATGCCATGGATTTGAAACTGAAGTAACAGAGGACACTGTTTGTAAAGATCGGAAATGTGGTTTTAGGAGTGGGTATGGATTTGGGAGATTAAGGAGAGGAGGAGTTATTGGTACTATGGTTTTGGGCTTGGGGAAGAAGATGGTGCTGCCAGCTTGCTTAATTCGTAATTGAATGCGTCATGCAGACTTTGAAATGGAAGCAGAATGGAACTGGGTTGTTCCCTACCATATCGTTATCCTACGTACGTAAGCCACCAAACTATTTTAGCTCCAATCGATCGGGTTCAAAAGAATGATCTAAATCGTTCACCTCGTAGGTCTCGTAATAAAGAGTACACATGTGATTTACCATCTTGATCAAAAATCAATATACCTTTTTGGGATATTAATGCACATTTTATCTATTATCCTACATCCTTTGGGCGGAGGTTAGAATAATCTAAAATAAATATGTACATCAAACAATCGTTTAGTGGATATTTAATACTAGGGTTTGTCCGTGCCTGGCGCAACGTGAGATCTAATTAGCGTCAATTGTGCAATTAATATTGTTTGAGAGAGAGAGGGAGAGCCGTAGAATTTATGGAGCAAATCAATAGTTAAGATTTATAGAGAGATAAGATTCAAAAACAGTTCCCCCTTATTATGTAGATGGTTCTAAGTTTGAGGGGTTGTTTGGCCTAATAAATCAAATGGTTTTTTTTGTGGGTCCTTATTCAATTTTTTTTTCCGAATTTGTTAGTTTTTAATCAAGTTTTGAGGATTATTGCTTTGTCTTGATGAGAAGAATTTAAAAAGTAAAAATTACGATCGAAATTCAATTTTTTTTGAATAAAGATAAAAATAAGCTAATAAGCCAATTTTTTCGTCTTTGTTAAAAAGGTTTCAATCGTAATTTTTAACTTTTTTAAATTCCTCTCATTATGACAAAACACTAATCGACAAAAAACCAATAGATGCACAAAATATTTGAATAAGGACAAAGAAAAAAGCCATTTAGCTTATTAGGCCAAACAACCCCTATCTCTTCCTCTTTATACGAAGGGTTTATATATAACTATTGATTTCTGATCACACTAATTTTTGATACACATGTTCTTGAATGCAAGACCTAGGAAATGAACAATTCTAAGTATTCCTTTTGAATTCGGGATGGAAAAAAAAATTGAGCTTAACCCAATGGGAACCTCATGTTTGCCGTTTGTGGTCTATTTTGATGAGGTGGAATATCAATCGTCATGTAAGTGCATTTATTTTTGAAACCAATGAGTTCCAATCCGGCACTTTAATTTATGCTGTAAAAAATAAATATATCGTGATTATACATCTATCATTATTTTATCGACAATATTGTTTTACAGAAAGTCTACACACATATACAATCTGTGCACAGATTGGCACAGATTTTGTTGTGGGGCTCACCACGGGTCTCACACAAATCATCCGAGCCGTTCATTAAATGTAAAATATTTTTTCAAAGGTCCCCGTAAAAACTAAGCTCAATCCGATACCTATAGGTGCTCAATCCAACCGTATAACTTTTCATTATCCGGAAATCTGAATGAAAAGTT